>VZSV01000528.1:46336-65350 GCA_013398735.1 Nothocercus julius | reverse complement strand
TGGGAATTAGGAAAAATGCTCCTTTTTCCCAGAGCATCCAAGGGTTTTTCCACCCGAGAACCACCCCCAGACACACACACCTACCTCCTCATCCTTGTACCAGGAGAGGGACTCGGCCGTGAGCACGAACCAGTATTCCTTGGATCCGCCCTTCATGATGCTGATGTTGTTGATGGTGAGCCAGCCCCTGCGGATCACCTGGAGGGACAGGAGCCGGGAAGGGGGCGCGGGGGGACGGGGGTTACGGGCGGCTCCGGGGGCGACGCCCGCGGGAACGAGCTCCCGCAAAGCCAACGCCTTCAGATGCAGCCGGGACGCGGGAAGCTCCTCCCAGCTGCTTCCCAGCCATGGTCCATGGGCAAGGCCGGAAAGGACCCGGGAAAGCCATTGCCATAAGAAACCCCCTGTGCTCCCAGCGGGACGTGGCCCCGGGCACCCGGCTTTTCCGCCACGGCTTGGTGCAGATCCCCTCCTGGGAGAGACCCGGATGCTCCGGGGGCTCCAAGCATCACGTGCCGCAAAGACCGGGAGAGAGAGGAACGCGGTGCTTCCCAGTGCCGAGTGTTAGTGCCGCCGCTCCGGTTAGTTGTGAGCACATGGGGAGCGCGCCGGTGAATCCCCAGCGGGAAGCGCCAGCCCTTCCAGCCAGGAGTCGGATGCCGGCTGCTTTCCGGCTCCGTCGTGGCTTGTCCGGAGCCACCTCCGAGTCCTGTGCAGGGAAGGAGCTCCCGCAATTCCCAGCTCGGATGTGGCTCCCAGAGAAGCCGCGAGCAAATCCCGGCCGTTCGGAGCGCAGCAGCTAGTGCTAAGGCTCAGATCCCTGCGGCTTTCCCGGCGAGGGGGAGGAAGGAGCCCTGGGATTGGGCCGTCAATCCAAAAAATCATCATCCTAATAAAAACATTAATTTAAAACCATCGCCTCCTGCTTTGCGCTCTCTGGGTTGTAGCATAGAGGGAACTGCGGAATTCAAGAAGGAAAAGCCAGGATTTGATTTCTTTAGCTGAAGGGCAATGGAGGGAAAGAGAACTCTCTGAGCCGGAGACATCCCGGGCGCTCCAGGGCTCGTGATCCGGGCGATCCAGAGCCCTCCAAGGCGCCTACGGCTTTGCCCCGGCTCCGAATGGGAAGTGGCTCCCTAATTGCCAGGTCTCCTGCGCTGTCCCCTCGCCCGGACAACCGCGTTCCCCCAGGCAGCGACGGAAGAGCAGCCGTGCACGGAGCTCCCGGGAACATCTGGATAGCGCCAAAGGAGGATGGAAGTGTCTGAGCGCTTGGAAGAGCCAGGAATCGGGAACAGGGGCCCCAAAGAGCCGGGGTGGAAGGGAGCAGAGCGGAGGAACCTCCCCGGGAAGAGCGTGGCAGGCGCCACATCCCTCTTGCTCCTCTGGTTTTGGAAAAATCGGGTCGTTTCAACCTCGTTTTTGAGAGCGGAGAGGAAATTGCAGCCGAGGGAGACCCCACATGCCGGGTGAAATCCGGCTCCCATCCACCACCTTCCAGCTGCTCCATCCACCCTCTCACTGGAGCTGAATTACCATCCCGGAAGCGGGACGCTCGCTTCCGTCCCCGCAGACGGATGCGGATATTCGGCCACAATCCGAGCGCGGGCAATCCCTGGAAAACCGCAAGGTCGCTTCCCTATCAGACACTTCCATTTCCTTGGACTACACAGGCCAACTCTGAGGCCGGAGCAGTGGGATCGGGGCCCTTCCACCCACCCCGGAGCGCATCGCTGAAGAGGGGGAATTTTTCCCATCCGGAGGAATCGTAGCCTCCCGCGGAAGCGAGCGGGCGGAGGCAGCGCTCCGCGGCGCCAGCGCGCTCCGTTGCGGGATGTGAGCGGAGCCGCCCGGCACGGCCGCCTCCATCGCTGCCTGTTGGCTCCCGGCACTATCGCGCTCTGTGGGTACTTACCAGGATCTCCCCCTTTAGGTGTGCAAAATTAACGGGGGAAAGGAGGAAAAAAGCAGGACAAGGAGACAGAAGAGGGACAAAAAAGGAGGTGATGGAAAGGAGGAGAGAGCAGGAAGCACAAAAACGGTAGGGAAAAAAAAAGCAGAAAACAGCAAAAGAAAAACAGTTACATGCTATTAATTACAATTTTACAGTGTTAATATTTCATCACAGTCTTTCCAAGCACGAGGGAAGGTCTGCAGGACATCCCGCAGGGCCTAACACCATGCGAGGGGGCGCTTCCGATCGCGCTCCGGGTCACGCACCCGGACAGCGATTCCCGCTTGGAGCAGGAAGGGACAGAGTAGAGCCCAACACGGCTGTTGGCCCTGCGCTGCCCTTGGTCCCTGCTCCCGCTGCCCCTTCCCTGAGAAGCTTTCGTTATCATGGACTAGGAGCCGGGAGGATGGAATTCCGCTGGCTCCTGCCCGGATGCGCCAGCTTCCTAAGTATGTCCCAATCCCACCATTTTTAGACGAGTTGCTCCAGAGCAAAACGCTCCCAACAGCACGAGCCAGAGCTCGGCATTCCCTGCCCCGGCAAATCCCGCTTTCTCTCGAGGAGGGAGTTTGCGCATCCGCCCGGATCCGGCTTGCCGAGATCCGGCTCGCTCGGAAGCACACTCGGAGCGGGAAGCGAGCCCCGCTCCGCCCGCCCGCCGGGGCCCTACCTGGTTGGGGATGGCTCTTTTCTTGTTGGTCTGCGTGTTCCGCTGCTGGGCGCTGAAACGAGAGCGGAGCGCGCGGCTTGGAGCGGGCGGGAGCGCGCGGCGCCCGCGGCCTCCGCACCCCGCCGTAAGGAAGAGCCGCGTCCGGCAGCGCTGCCCGACCCGCGGGAAGCGCCCGAGGATCCGCTGCTCGCCGTGCGGATAGAGGAGAGCTCTCCGAGGCCCCAAGATGGGGCTTTTCCTCCCGGACATCTCCATCCTCTTCCTTACAGCCCTTATCTCCGGGCACGCGGGCGGCTCATGGGCCCGGGGACAAGATTCCGCTTCCCAGGAGGAAAACCCAAGCAGCTCAGCAGCGTTTGCTCGCTCGGGAAGAGCGCGGGAGCGGAACTCGTGCAGCCAGCCCAGCCGAGCGGCCCGGCCACCAGCGCGCAGGAGCCCCAAGGCCAAGTCTCCGGAAAGCTCCTCGTCCCCCCCGGAGAAGAGCCGACCTGCATCCCAGGGAGAAGCTACCTGTCTCTCCTGAGCAAGCCAAGAGGCGAGGGGCGAGGTGCGGGACGCGACCGTTAGTCGGCAGCAGGAACAAAATCCGGGAAAAGAGTTAGGGTTCTGCCGGGACGCCCCGGGGACAAGCAGGCGACGAGGCCAATCGGGGCGTTTTCCACCCCATGTCCCTCCAAGCCCAGGATGTCCCCGAGCTGCCACCTGAGCGCGTCGGGAATGAAGGCGGCTCTTTATCCACCTTGTCCCTCTCTAACCCCCAACCCAGGCTGAGGATGAAGAGCAGGAGATCCCGGTGTTCCCAGCAGCTCCTGCCCTTATCCCGGGAGGCGAGAGGCTCCAGCGCCGCTTTGGGAAGCTCGGGAAGTGCCCGCGGAGCTCGCGGGCCAGGCCGGGCACTCGGTACGTACAGTTTCGGCAGGTACCCACCCTGTCGTCAAGTGCTGCTCAGTGTAACAGCTGGGGAGTGGGAGAGTTTCGGAGGAGTCCGGAGGAAAGAGGGAGAGACGGTTCAAAGGAAAAACAGGAGAGATTAGGAGGAAAGGAACTGCGAATGAACGTGAAAAGCAGAGAGAAACCAAAAATGAAAAAAAGAAACAAAGAAAAGAAAAAGAGGGGAGAAAAAGAAAACAGAGGAAGAATAAGTGAATTTACAGAGGAAAAAGAAGTGAATTTGAAGAGAAGGAAGCGGTGCGGCTTGGGCGGGCGCTGCAGGACCTGGTGGCAAGCAAAGCGGCGGAGCCTCTTCCACCGGCCGGCACATGAGTGACCCCAAAAGTGTCACTTAATGTCCCCCACATGTCCTCTACAAACCGGGGATGGGACCGGGGGCTTCGTTTATGAAAGAAGCGGCCCAAAAAACCCTCCCCGCCGGCCAGCGACCTACTTGGCGAATCCGATGAAGTCCTCGTGGTTTGTGTTGATGTAGGAGAGCTCGATGTCGATGAGTAGGAGGATCTGGGAAGAGATTCGGGCGTTGGGAAGTGCCTGCCGCTGCCGCGAGAGGGAGCTTCGGAATCGCGAGCCAGCGGCATGGAGCAAAGGGCTCCACGGAGGAGGACGAAGGGTCGGGATGAAGGAGCTCACCTGGTCCTTCGTCTTGCCCTCCCGCTCCCTGATGTGAGTGGTCACGATCCTCTCCGTCTCCTCCCGTAACCTGGGGTAGGAACCGAGCTGAAAAGAGAGGGAAAAGGCCAGGAAAAACGGCTGCTGACGGGAACACGGTGGCCGGGGCCGCCACGCGATGCCTCAGGGGACAGCAGGGACTGAGCCCCAGCCGGGCCCAGCGGACGCAGCCGGGGCTCAGGTTCAGCAAGAAGCCCCGGAGCCCATTCCCAAGGCGGCAGCAGGGACGCGCCGGGAACGCCCGTCCCGCCGGAGCCGACCTCCTCCTCCCGCCCTCGGCCAAGCAGAGCCAGGATTTTCCAGAGCCGGAGCTGCCGCTAAGCGAGGCGAAGGAGGGGGATTCTCAGCGACGGAGCCGTGGCTGTTACGGGGAGCAGCAAACACCTGGGCAATATGTCCGGGCAGGACCCGTGCCGCGGAGCCGAGTTAACGCCGGGCGCTCTTCCCGCCGGCACTTCCAGCGGGCGCCGGGCTACGGGAAGGCCGCGGAATTAGCGGCGGCCTCGCTGAGAAACTCACTTTGCTCGGCTGGGTCCTGGGAGCGAATATATTCCAGATGTTGGGATTAGGGGAAGGGGGAGGAATTAAGAGCCATTACCTTCTCGGCACACTTTTTAATGACCGTGGCCAGCTCGGAGAGCACCAGGTCAACACACTTCAGACTGGGCTCTCTGAGCTTTACAAGCTGCTTTTTCACTATGGCTTCAAAGGCCATGTCGGGCGTGAAGAGCCCCGTCCTGCAGCACGCGGAGCCGGGCGCCGCGGGGAGCGCGGAGAGAGGGGGCAAAAGCACCAGAGACGGAAAGAGAAGAGAAGAGAGTGAGATTTTTTCGTGGAAAATTAAAATCGAAGGTTAGCCACATGCACAGGAAAAAGCTACGGCGCCTGCCCGGGAAATTCCTTCGGCCCCTCCGAGCCCAACGGGAGCGGCTCGGCAGTCCCTTCGGATGCCCTTCGCTGCGGAACGGGGCAGGAAACCTTGGATCGGGACTCTGGATGCACCCCATCCCAGGATGGATTTGCAGTGGTGAGAGTGCCTAGGATGCCCCTTGGCCTCCGAGGTTTCCCTGGAAGCCTCCAGGGTGCTCTCTAGCTCGGACCATTGAGATCTGGCGCCGGCCACCTGGGAATTTCCAAGTCCCTTTGGGATACAGGGCCTCCTTCCAGCTCTCGGAGGCTGCTCTAAGGACCAGGCAGCTGTTCCACTGCCCGGAGGGCTAAAACCTCCCGCTCTACCCAAAACAACGTGTGTTAACCCAAAACGGCATCCTAGCTCCACTCCGAAGCCGGAGCTTCCGCCTCCGCTCCGTAGGGCGGCCTGCCTGCAGCCTCTCCTCTTCCTCACCCTCCGGCCGAGCGGGAACTCCTCTTTTTTGGAGGGGGATTCCTGGGGGCCGAAGGAATTTCGGCAGCAAGCGACGGCTACACCACGTTACACAAGAAACCACACGGAGCACAGGGAGCCCCACGCGCAGCCCGCGGCTCCGGCGCCAGCGGAGCCGGGCGTTTAAACTGCTCCGCTCCGCACAACACTCTGGGCAGCCGCCACCTCCGGCTCCTCGTCTGCGCTCCGAATCTTGCCCGTTTCGGACCAAAAAGCAGCGCGAGGAGGAAGCGGGAGCTCTTCATCCCGGCCTCTTTTCAGCTCAGCGCGTTGCTCTTGCTTCCGCCAGGACGCGGTTAGGAAAAGAGGCGCCGAAAGCGGCTTTGGGGACGGGGACGGTGCCGCTCAGGGCCCCGATCGGACGGAGGCGCTTTGCGGTGGAAACGCGCTTGTTATCCAGGCCGCTTGTTAATTGCCGACGTGGAGCCAGAGGGTTGAATGAGGCCGTTGGCTGCAACGGCGGCTCCCGGAGCCTCCGTTTCCCGCTGGATCCCAGAGCGCGGCGGAGCAGCAGTTTAAATGGCAGCTGGAGAAGAAGCCGCGTGCGGAGAGAGGAGCCGGGCCTGCCCGCCTGTCTGGCTCCCGCCACGCCGGGATTCCCGAGGCCCCCGGGACGCAAAACATCCCTCCGAGCGCTTCCCAAAAGCCGGGGACAGGAGCGGGACTCCCGGATCCATGCGCTGGCGAGGCCTCAGGGAGCCCGGCAACATGGAGTGGTTCTCGGGGCTCAGCTCTGCGTTAGGAGCCGCAGCATCCAAAGGTCAGAAAGCCCCAATTTGCTTTGGGGGGGGCTTCCAAATTTTTTTGTTTGTTTGTTTCTTTTTGGAGGGGAAACCAGGCAGGGCGGGCAGGTCAGAGCAGCGCGGCTGCTCCCGTCCCGCTGCCGGATCAATACCTTACTGGTACACTGTCTAACGGTATTAATTAGCTCCTGAATAACGAGGTCGACACACTTCAGGCAGGGCTCTTTCAGCTTCACCACCTGCTTTTTCACAATGGCCTCGAATGCCAAGTCTGGGGTGAAGAGCCCCGTCCTAGAGGAATCCGCACGCGGGCCGGGACATGGCGGAGAAAAGAACAAAACGGGTGATGAGCTGGAGAGGCCGCCCCAGTCCCACCCTGGAGAGCGATTCCCTCCCCGGATGGGCGGCCGCATGGCGGGATGGCTCCCATTGCCCTTCCCGGATCCGCAGGCAAATCCCGCTGCTCCGTCCGCCAAGAGGGGTGAGGGCCCCAAGTGCCCAGTGCCACCAGGAGCAGATGGGAAGCGGCTTTTCCAGGGGTGTTTAGGGAGAAGGGATTCCCCGGGAGCGGCTTAAACAGCTCCTCGGGGAGAGCACCCAGGCGAGGAGAGGAAACGCCGGATATCCCTTTCCCACGGAGGCATCCGGCGTGCCGAGGAGAGGACTCGCACAGAACGCGGTTCCTCCACCTCCGGCAAACGTGGTCTCCACGGGACACCGCGGTGACAGGGACACGGCTCGCCCCTGGTTCGGCCAGACTATTCCGATGGGACATGCTGCCCGGATGCGGCTCTATCCTAAGGGCCGCGCCACTCCGACACTTGCCTCACCCCGTGGATGTTTTTAATCGCGTAGCTTATTTCCCGCCTCAAGTCCTTCTCGTCGAACTCCATCTACGGAGGGAGGAAAGGCGAGTTCAGGCCGCGCGGCGAGCAGCGGCGGAGGCTCCCGCTGCGGCCTCCCGTGCCGGCTTTACCTTCACGAGCTCAAAGGGAAACCTCTCGTGGAAAATGCGATTGATCCTGGCACCGCCGGAGAGCTCCAGCGTGTCCACCTGGTCTCCCGAACCTTCGATCCGCTTCTCAAAGTCCACGCCGAACTGCTGGACCATCCTGTGGAGAAGCAGCCGGATTAAACAGGGCCCCAAGCCCCTCCCAATTCCCTCCGTGGGAATTGGGCATTTCCAGGCGAAAATAAACGAGCCCTTCGTGACAATGGGGGTGACGATAACCCTCCTTTGCCAGGTGAGGCCTCGGGATGGAAACAAGGAAGAGACCTACTGCAACAAGGCTTTGGTTTTTCGCGTGGGGTCATCGGGACGGAAGTTCTTGTATTCCTCGACCTCCTTCTCCAGGGAGAGCAGCTGGCTCTGGAGTTTGCTGCGCAGCGAGGGCAGCGTCTCCCGAATGTGGTTGGTCAGTTGCTGCAGAAAAAGCGGGAAAGTGAGCACAGCCGGGAGCGCTCCGGGCAGCCAACGCTCATCCGCAGGAGCTGCCCGGGCGGTTTTTTGAGCTCCACGAGCGCCAGAAAAGCAGGAATTTGCCCAAAGTTGCTGCAAAGCTCCCGTTCAGCCTACCTGGTTGAGGACCTTCTGCAAGTGCGGGGTGCCCATGCGGTCGGCCATGTGCCTGTAGGCTGGATGTGAAAGGAAGAACTTGCGCTCGGCCGCCAGCGCCGCCCTGATGTCCTTCTTGCCGTCGATGTCCTTCTGGCTCCGGTTGACGACGCCGATGTAGCCTGCGAGGGGACACAGAGGCTCTGGCTACGGGCAGGCCCTTCCGAGAGCCTTCGCTCTTCCCGAAAAGAGGGCAACGTCTTCGGCAAGACTCCCCGGCAGATCTCGTGTGTGGATAAGGGATCGCGCGGGAATCGCTCTCCGATTTGTTGCCCTCTCGGCGCAGAGCAGGATATGGGATGACACGAAGCCTCCGCCGCTCCATTTACCTCTTCGCAAAGGAAGCAGCTTGTTCTCCAGCACATCCCGGGCATCAGTGCCTTCATCCATCAGATCCAGCTTGGTGATCACTCCAATGGTCCGCAAGCCTGAGGCGGCCACACAGGGAAGCAACAATCCGCTTTATTTCACGGGATGCACCGGAAAGAGGCCCGCGGGTGTCAGCAGCTCCGCAACTCCCGAACTGCTGACACCTCCTCAACCATCGGAGGATTCTCAGCAAGAGGAGGAGAGAGGAGACCCCCAAAACAGTGCTGGTGGCTTCTGCTGCTCTCCTGCGACAGCAGCTAAGACTTTTGTGACTCCTTAGGCCACCCAATCCACAAGGCACCGTGTCCCTGCCGGGCAGGGCGCATCCTTACCTTGAGGATCAACTTCTTTTGCCATCTTGAGGGCGTCCGAGTTGGCCAGGTCCATGTTGGCCGGCGTCACGGCCAGGATCAAGCTGCTCTCCCTGCTGATGAACTGCATGATCATGTCCTTGATCTGGTACTCGATGTCTTGCGGTTGGTCCCCCACCGGCACCTTGGTGATACCCGGCAGGTCGATCAGCGTCAGGTTCAACACTGCAAAAGGGACAGAGCTGCAAAGGGAGCTCCAGCTCTTAGGGCTGTTGGTCACCGTGTCCCCACGCTGGCACAGGACGGGGTTAATGCGGGTCGGGGCGAATCCGACGCCGTCACACACGGGAACGCCGCCTTTTTCCCTTGTACAGAGCTCAACATTAAGCGGCAGGGCCGGCGCGCGGCGCCCGAGGGTGCGGGAAGCAGCAGCTCGCTCACCGTGCGGCGAGTAGACACGGAGGTTGATGGGGACCGGGGAGATGCCCTTGTTGGTGCCGGTGACTCTGTCCGTCTCCGCCTCGATCTCCTGCCGCACCTCATCAAAATCCGTGAACTTCTTGGATTTGCAGTGCAAGAATTCGGCGTATTCTGCAAAAGAGAAGCCCACGCGTACGTAAAAACGGGAACAGGGAATTTGGCTCCTACCTCAAGCCCAGCCCAGGGAGACATGCGCCAAGATTTGCCCGTTTTACACAATTCCCTTTGCCGTGCAGTGGAGCGGCCGTGTCCGGTATCACCCGGGCTTGGGTGTCCTCTCAGCACCCACTGATTTGGGATCTCTTGCTTTGGGATCTCTCCAATGCTCCCGCTGCCGAAGAAAGGTCCGAGTCTTTGGCTGCCGAGATGCTCGGAGCGCTGGGAAGGCGGCAGGGCTCCGATCGGCTCTTGGAGCGGGTGCCAGCGACAAGGGCCCTTGTCCTCGCGTTGTCCCCCGAGCGACCCAGGGAAGGGTCTCTCCGCTGCCAAGATGGGCCACGGTTCCCGATCCGGGCTCCGACTCGTCGCAGAGCCAAGGGAAAGGTTTTCGCTCCATCAACACCAGAGATCTCAGTCTTCGTGTCTCATCTTCCATCCTGCTGCCTCTGGCCGGAAGCATTGGATCTTCAGACCCAGGGATGGGAAATGAACCCAGCGGGGCCGCCCATGCGGGTGGGAAGGACCACGGTACCATCCGGCTTCCCAGGCCACCAGAGAAGAAATTTTCATGGAAGATTTTTCCAAAAAGGTCTCAAGAGCCCCTAGTTCAAGAGAAGCTTTGTAGGGACTTGGAAAACTCTGTGGAGCAGCGCAGGACACAAGGCAGGGCCCTCGTCCGGAGAGAAACTCCCTGGCTGTCAGAAACAGCTCTGAATCTGCCCTTTGGGAAGGATTTTAAGGGATCTGCAGCCGCTGGCAATCTCTGGGAGGGGACGTTCCGCACGGATGGCACTTCCTCCTTCCCTCCTTCGGCACCACGGATGTGGGGTGGGACGAGGGGGAAAGTCAATGTCACCTTTCCGCTCCTACCAGTTCGAACGCCTCTTGACTCCTTGTCCTTTGTGGGTGACGGGGCCGTTGCACAAACTTCGCACAGCAGAACTAAAAAATCCTTTAATAAGTGTAAAAACAGGGTGCAAAGAGCGAGTGGCTGCAGTTCCGGACAGCAGAGCACGGATTTATCCAAGAAGGCATCCCAGAGGAAGCGGATAATCCCAACTATTCCCTTCGGAAAAAGGCAACGGGAGCAGCGGCCCCAGGCCAGCGGCTTCCCGACGTTCCACTTGTTGGGAAGGCGGCTTGTGGTTTGTTCTCAGTAATTTGGTGCTTCTTGAGGGTGCCGAGGTGGGTGAACGGGGGCAAAGAGCGATTTTCCAGCAGCGGAATTGCAGCTTGGGAAGAGCTTCCAGCGGAGGGGAACAGAAGAGAAGCCCGAAACGCGCGAAGGCTCCGGCTCTTCTCCCACCTGCAGCTCCGCAGGTGCCCTGTGTGCTGCTACGGGCTAAAGAGGGGATCTAATTTAAGAGATTTTTTTTTTTAATTTCCGCAGTCTGGGGGGAGGAAGGGTTACCAGAAGCACCCACAGAGGCCCCTCGTGCACCACAGCACCCGTTTGTGGCGTTAAGGGGAGCTCTGGTTCAAAATGAGCCCCAAAAACGGCCCTTTTGGGGACACAACAGGCTCCACTACGGGCTCTGCCAGGCACTCCCAGCTCTGCATGCCCTGGAACACCAGCGCTGGGGATAAGTTGCGGAATACAAGGATCTGACTGCATTTCCCGGCTGCCTTCACCTCCTAGGGCACGTTTGCTGGTCCAGAGTCCAGACCCGGCTCTGGGAATGCTCCAAAGTGCCAGGATTGTTAACCTATATATTGGCTCCGTGACAAGTCCGCAAGAGCCTCCGATGCCTGGCAGCATCCGGACGGGGCCGGAGTGGTGGTGGCACCAGCCGAGAGCATCAGCAGCCTCTCCCGCCTCCGCACGGGACTCAGAGCAGCTCCGGGCCGGGCGGGCGGATCTACGGATCGTACCTGTCTTGGAGAAGATGAGCTGCAGGATGAGCGGCCGCCGCGTGACGATTCCAGAGCCCCGGGGGAGGAAGTCCCTGCAAGGAATCAAGACAAAACACAAGATCATTGGCGGGATTAAACACGCAGGGAACCCTGCACCGATACCGGAGCCACAGGCGGGAGGAGACGCCACCAACACACCCCAGTGCCGGACAAACCGGATCCTCCTCCGCATTCGCCACTGGAGGGGAAGCGATTCCTCCCCGGACACTGCGGCACAATGGGAATGCTGCTCTCCGGGACAGGGAAGAGCCGACAAGGTCCTTCCATCGGCACAGCCTCCACGCGCGCTGCTCCCCTGGGAGAAATCGGAACACGGAGCTGTTATCCGGGCTCGCCAACGACCCCAGCTCTGCTCTCTCCTCCACTTTGTCCTTGAGCCTCCAGAGCTGAGAAAACACCTAATCCAGAGCAGCCTTATCCGGAGCGGGGGAGGCTGGGGCCGTGCACGGCGCTAGGAACGCCGGGGCTCCGGCTTGCTCGTGACGCAACGGGGAGCCGGCAGCCACTCCTGCCCTTTTAAGCAAACAAGGGGAAAGTCGCCAAAGCCTCTGGCATCCCAGACATTCCGGGCAGGTGTCACCAAAACGGAGATTCGGATGAGAGGAAACGGGGCCCAGACGCGGAGCCCGTGTGGATGTCACTCTGACGGGCTGCAAAAAGCAGGGATAACTCCCACCGCCGCCACGTTATTCCGTTGTGTCCGAGCACTCCGGAGAGTTTCGGCTCTGCCTTTCCCACCCTGTTCTCCTTGCAGGCGGATAAGCCCCCTCTCCATGGGGAGGAAGAGGAGTAGGACGTCAGGAGAGCGATTTCCCAATCGGCACAATAGGGATTTCCCAACCAGCGGAGAGGGAGTGACGCCAATGGCAAGGAAGGGACACAAAGGGGTATCTGGAATGTCAACAGCGCCGCGGGATCTGCCCCATTGATCCAATTACTCACGGCTCCTCTATCTGCGCTCCGTGTTTGCGCCCGGCGCCTGGAAACCCTCTCCTGTTTGCCAAGACGGAGGGAAAGGACGAACGGCCCTTCCCGAGAAGGAACAGCCAGCACTTCCCGGGATCTGCGCTATCTCCAACATTAGCGGTGCACGCGGAGCCTCCAGCGGGCTGTGCCGCACATGTCCCTGCTGTGGGCGCCAGGATTTCGGGCTGGCACATGGAAGAGACATCCCGAGGAACACTGGAGCGGGAGTTCTCCCGAAAGACAGCAATGGCACTCTCCGTTTTCCCTCTTTCCTTGTTTCTTGCTGCATTTCCAAGCAACTCTGCCCGCTGCTAATGCAGCAACGCCCGGCAATTAAATCCTAGGGCTGTTCCGGCTGTAAAAGCCTATCGGACACGGAGTCAAGGGCAGAGCTGCCTCCCAGATCCTGGCTCCAAGCGCGGCCCGTTCCCTTGGGCAGCTGGGAGTTGGGAAGTGTTTGTTGCAAGCGGCCGAATGTCACAGGAACGGGTGGCGCTTGTCACTATCCAGGGACTTCTCCCTCCACGAGGCCCGGCCATTGCAGATCTGCATCCCGACAATCCTCACGGAGGCTGTGTTTTGCCTCATTGGCAGCATTCCCGACATCCCTCGCAGCTCCCGCGTCACCCGGCGGCACCTCGGGTTTCGGCTGCATTTCTCCCGCATCCGGAGGCCCCAATCCGGCCACGGTTCATAATGCGCCATTGAGGCTGGTGCTGCTCCAGGGACAGCGGCCACAAAGGCTCCGTTGTCATCCCGCCGGAGAGACGGATCCCGGAGCATCAAGCGCGTTTGCGCCGGCACAAGGACGGCACCCACTCGGAGCACGTTTCCACATCGCTTCCATGCAGGATTTTAGGTTCCCTTTGGGGCTTTTCTCCGTTAAAAAGGAGAGGAACGGGTCACTCTGGAGCATGGAGTATCCAACAGGCTTTCCCATTCCCTTTCTATTGCCGCAACCGTTGTGATGGGAGGATGCGTCTTGCAGGCTCCTCACAGGGAGGTTTTCCCATTTCCATCACATTTTGTATAATAAATAATAAGAACATAATAATAAATACACACAGTAATTCCACACATGATTCCGAGTCGTAATCGGCTTCTTCTCCGGACACAGTCGCAGCCAAACGCAGCTCTTTTCCCAGCGGGAAGGTCACGTCGGCCCCTATTGAGGCATTTGGACATAGATGGTGCCTAAAAGCAGCCTCAGGGCTTGGCGGAAAAGGAGCTCAGGGAGCCGTATCGAGCGCCAGCCCCAAGGCCTGTGTGCCGAGATAAGTGCTCGGTCCTGCCCTAAATGGGCTCCATTTCGGGGCGATTAATCCCTCTCGATGCCGGATAGTGGCTCTAATCCCTATCCCTCATTGTTTTACCCTCCAAGGCTTCGGTTGTGAGCACGGAAATCGATGGGAAAAGCGAGAAGCTAAAGCAGATTTTATCGGCACGCGGTGACGGCCGAGACCCGGCACAAAGGCGGAATCTACCGCGCACGTAGTCACCCGGTTACAAACAAGAGCCTCACTGCAGAGTTAGCGCAAGATATGGGAGAAAAAGAACAAAATATATGCAAAAAAAATCCAGTTTACAGAAAAAAAACACTTGGCTCAAGCATCTTGGAGAGCCTCCCCGCACAGATCCTGCTGGGAGCGGCCATCGGAGGGCGGTTAAACCCTCATTAAATCCTCCTGACGAAGACTTAAACATCCCGGAACAGGGATGTTTAATTGCCAGGCTGGTTTTCCGGCAGCTCCGTAATTAGAGGCTGTCAAGGTGAGGGGTGAAAAGTCAACCGTTCCGATCTCTCTGCAAAGAGACCCGGCAAAATGCCCAGGATGAGCCTATCCCAGCGGATTCGGACCCGCGCTGCTCCATCCGGCGCCTCCGCTCCCTCCCGCACGGAAAGGGCCTCCTTGAGGGCTGCAAATCCACATTACGGATCAGAACCCTGCGAGCACGAGAGAAAAGGCAAACGGCGTCAGGTGATGCAGCGCAGGCTCCGGATCCGGAGCTTCCTGCTAGGGAAACGGTTTAACGAGGTGGAATTTGACCTGCAAAGATCACCACAGCGGAGAAAACTCCAGCAGGGCTTCCAAGAGGTCCCATATGCAACCGCAAAGCCGAAAAGACTGGGACAAACAGGCTGGCACCTGGGAAGCTCCCGTTATTCCGGACGGGAGAGAGGCTACTCCGTGCGCGCTCCCGACAGGCATCGGGATGAGGCGACACGGCCGGAAAGCCGCTATTGTTGCTGTGGCGGCTCCGGATGAGGCTGGAGCACAGCAGGGAAGCAGAAGAGGGGTCATGCCCGGTGCCACGGCGCATCCGCCTGGGATCATCCAAGCGGGATCCCAGCTCGGGAGAGCCCCAAGCGCCACCGGCGTCACAGGGAGGCGTCGGGAACGGAAACCGGGCGCGAACGGAGGCGCTTTAACGGTGCCGGGTGTCGCCCCGCTCATCCCGCGCGCCCCGATCCCGGCGCCGCCGCGCATCCCGCTGCCGGGAGCCGCTACGCTATTCACGGAGGTGCCCTACGCCAGCGCCGCGCGCGCCGCGCACGGCCCGGGCTTCCGCCTGCGCCGCTGGCGTAAGGGCTCCCCCGGGCGGCGCCTTACGCAGAGTGCGCAGCGCGGGCAGCGCCGGCCAGACGCAGTTTGCGTAGCGACTGCCCCTTCCGCAAGCGCTATTCACGAAGCGCGTTTACGCCAGCGGCGGGCGGGCGCCCCGGCTCGCAGCGGGGCGGCTACGCAGCTAGCGTAGGGCGGCAGAGGGGCGGCTTACGCCGCTGGCGTATGGCGCGGCCGCCCCTCCCCGGCGCGTCGCGGCGGGACTCACCGGCCCACGAAGTTCTCGAGCACGGAGCTCTTGCCCGCGCTCTGCCCGCCCACCACGGCGATCTGCGGCAGGTCGAGGTGGCAGCTCTGCCCGATGGAGCTGAACGCGTCTTGCAGCTTGTTCACGAGCGGGATGAGCTCCTCCATGCCGCGGTTCCCCATGGCGGCGGGGGCAGCGAGGGCCGCGCTCGCGGCGGCGCCTCCTCCTCACACGGTCCCCGGCGGCGGCCAAACTTCCCCTCCGCGTCTCCTCATCCGGCACTGGCGACACCCCCCGCGGCGCCGCTCCGCCGCGCCCGCCCCACGGCCCTCGGCGCGCGGCGCCATTGGTTGCGTTCTCTGTCAGTCAGAGCGAACGGGAGAGCGGAGTGGCTTAACTGGCTGTCACTCAAGGGGGAGGGTGGGACTGCGCCGCCACGCCCATCCTCTCCCGCCTCATTGGCCGCCCCATACGTCCCTCCGTCCCGCCAGCCAATAAGAAGGGCTGCGGGGTCTGTCAGCAGCGCGCCCCAGCCCCACGACACTGCTCCCGCTATCCTATTGGCGAAGAGAAGTGCCAATCCAGGCCGCCAGCCAATCTCTTCGCGAAAGGAACGGGACTGCTCACCCCCTCCTCCATCCTCCAGCCTAGCCCTCCTTCCTTCTCATGGGACAGTCCTTTTGCCAGTCTACGTGACCGGCCAATCCGCATGGAAGCTGGGCGGGCGCCCAGGGGTGAAAGCCTGCTTCTGATTCGCCACTGCGCCGTCAATCACGAGCCCTCCCACCCCCTTGCGGCTTCCAATGACGTTAAGAGATCCCCTACCGTACATCCCTGTGTAGAAGTGCACCAGCTACCGTATGTCCCCGAGGTGGGGGCTGGAGGCCACATCGGAGGCTGCACTGGAGGCCACGCCAGAAGCCGGGGCTCCCCGTGGGCCGCGTTCAGACCAAAACGTCAACATGGGACAGCGGGGGGGATCTTTATTCCGCACCGCATTCCCGTTAGGGCCCCACGGAGCCCTCGCTGCTGCCGCCATCCCGCTCGCGGCGCCCACGTCCGCTGGCCTCGGCCGCCAGCCCGGAGCGCTGCCGGATGCGGGGGCTGCGGCGGCCAGGCGAGGCCGGCGCCTGCATCCCTGGCACCAGCTCGCTGAGCCCCGCGGGGAACTGGCCGGCACAGAGCACCTCCGAGCTGCTCCTGTGAAAGAGGGGACGGATCAGCGGCCTCGGATTGCCGCTTGTCCCGACGGATCGCGGTTTATCCCGATGGCCACTACGTACCGGAGCTCCGCAGGGATCCGGGCGCCGGGAGGCAGCGGGAAGGTGGGCAGGGAGCGGCGCTGGCGCCAGAGGTATCCGGCCGGCAGGTCGTGGGGCAGCTCCGCGTCCAGGCGCTCCAGGGGCAGGGCCAGCTCTGGTGACAGAGAGCTCCATGAATCCCTGTCCCGGCTCATCCCAGAGCTGCAGGAGCTGGGAAGTGGCCAAGCCACAGCAGAGGCCGGACATAACTCGTCTCGCATCCAGAGCATCCCAGAGAGCAAGAGGCTTCTCCAGGCTGGATGGAGAGGAGGATCCACCTCTGTCACCTTCCCCAACCCGGAGCAGCGGGATCCGGGCCCACGCGCCAAGGGCTGCTCCTGGTTCCGGCCGTACCGCTCCGGATGCGGCTCAGCTCCGGGCCCAGCAGCTTCCCCTCCATGCTCAGCAGGATGAACTTGTCCCCTCGGAGCTCCGGGCTCAGCCGGTCCACGGTCCGATGGCTCGGCCGCTGCCGGGCCTCGCTCCGCGTGTCCCGCACCACGTTCATCTTCCGCCTGCAGGAGGGAGGGGCAACATGGGAAGCGGCATCACGACGGATCCCATCCCGACGGCATCACGGGGAGACCCGTGGGGTTTCCCAAGGGATGCAGCCCCGTTCCCGAAGCCCGTGGATTTCAGACGTGTCTCAGCTACGTATCCCAGCCGTGAGGAACGGGTGGGAAAACAGGATTCCCCAGAGAACCCTTCCTTCCTCCCCCTGCTCCGTATCATACGCCGAGAGCCAGGCTCTTTCCCAAGCCCCAAGGCCTCTGTTCCCAGGCTGGGAATGTCCCATGTCCCCTGCGACACTCCGCTCCCATGGGGGAAAAAAAGATCAGCTAAAACTGCATCATCATCCGATGCGGAGAAATAGGAGCCTCCGGACACCGTACTGCGGCACCACTGGGATCAATTCTCGGGCCGGGATGCGCCGGGACCTTCGCGCTCCAAGGATGGAGCCGCGGGCGCCGGACAGGCCGGAGACAGGGAGAAATTTGGGATTTGTTTCCCTGCTCACCTGAGGGGACCCGTCGGCGCTCCGGGGAAGCGGCCGGTCCCCGCCGGCGCTACCAGGATGCCGGCTCGGCCATCGCTCCGGGCTGCCAGCCGGAGCGGCGCCGCTCTGATCCTGAAGGAGGAGAGGGGAGGGAAGAGGCCGGAAAGCGGCGGAGTCAGGTGGCGTCCGTCCGCACCGCTCCCTGCGGATGCACCGGGGCTCCCGGATTCCCGGCACCGCGGAGGGAGGGGCAGCAAGGGAGGCTGCACGCGGAGGTGCCGGCAGCTGCTCCCGCTTCCCTTCCTCTCCTCTCTCTGGGAAGGAGGGGAAAAAAACTAAGGAAATCCCTCGCTGCCTTAAGCCGGGCGGATCCCAGATTCCCGGCGACGGATGAGAAAACCCTTGCCTGACTGCAGGAGGAAGAGCCGGCGGAGGAGCGCGAGCGGGATCCGGGCTGCGCTTGCGGAGGTGACACGGAGCCAGGAGCGCTTGGAGGAGGGAATGTCGCCGTTTCTCCTCCTCGCTCCGGCTACTTTACGTTAAACCGAAGGGGCAGCTCCCATGGGAGCCGCTGCCGGCTGCTCCGGGCACGAGCATCCGATGCTCCGCTCCGCCCGGAGCTTCCCGCAGCCGCTGCCTCGGAACATCCAGGCGCTCGGAGCGAGCTGCAAAGCGCAGGCGCGGGGCTCTTTCCACGGAGCGGGAATCATCCCGGCGGCTTCCGTGAAAGAAGAGCACGGGATGGGGCTGTGCTCAGCCCCGGACAGAGCCCCACCTTGCACCATATTAGCTGTTTTTGTGCATTTTTTGAAGGCTTTTTCTGCTTGTTTTTTTAAATAAAAGACTCCTATTCATAACAGGCTACTCCCACTAC
Source organism: Nothocercus julius (assembly GCA_013398735.1). Taxonomy (NCBI): domain Eukaryota; kingdom Metazoa; phylum Chordata; class Aves; order Tinamiformes; family Tinamidae; genus Nothocercus; species Nothocercus julius. Next base: position 47,179 of record VZSV01000528.1, on the reverse strand, counting down.
CTGAATCCACCTCAGGGGCAGCCAAAATTCCGAGTCCTTTGGATCGCGGCTCCCAGCCCCTCGGATCGCGGCTCCTCACCCTGGGGAAAAAGCCCCAAATCCCTCTTATTATGGGAATGAGGAGGGGGCTCTGCCTGGGGATATGGGGCTGGGGGAGGGCTCTCCCATGGGGATATGGGGCTGGATAGGGAATGAGGAGGGAGCTCCTCACTCTGGGGATATGGGGCTGCATAGGGGGTGTGGAGGGGGCTCTGTCTGGGGGATATGGGGCTGGATAGGGAATGATGGGGCTAGGCCTGCGGAATATGGGGCTGGGCAGGGAGTGAGGAGGGGGCTTTCCCATGGGGATATGGGGCTGGATAGGGAATGAGAGGGGTCTGCCTGCAGAATATGGGGCTGGATAGGGGGTGAAGAGGGGGTTCTGCCTGGGGATATGGGGCTGGATAGGGGGTGAGGAGGGAGCTCTGCCTGGGGATATGGGGCTCAATAGGGAATGAGGGGGCTCTGCCTGCAGAATATGGGGCTGGATAGGGAATGAGGAGGGAGCTCTGCCTGGGGATATGGGGCTGGATAGGGGGTGAGGAAGGGTCTCTCCCAGGGAGATGGGGGCTCTACCCTGGGAAATGGGTCAGGGGGATAAGGGGTCTCCCTCCATAGGCCACAGACCCAGAGAGAGGCCGAGCAGACGCCCCCCCACACACACCCGTCATTGCGGCCCTAGCGCCCAGCCCCGACATGGCACCCGCGTTACCCCTGGCAACGGCGGCTTCCGGGCGGGCGGCGCGGCGCGGCCGGAAGCGCGCGTCACGTGGCGCGGGCCAAGATGGCGGCGCCCACGGACGG
>VZSV01000528.1:20335-39934 GCA_013398735.1 Nothocercus julius | reverse complement strand
AGGACCGGGGAGCTCCGAGCAGGAGCGCGGAGCGCCGGGATGGGAGCGGGCAGGACCGGGAAGATCCAGGCAGGAGAGCGGAGACCCGGGATGGGACCGGGCAGGACCGGGGAGCTCCGAGCAGGAGCGCGGAGACCCGGGATGGGACCGGGAAGGACCGTGAGGCTCCGAGCAGGACCAGGGAGCCCCGGGATGGGACCGGGCAGGACCGGGGAGCCCCGCGACGGGACCGGGCAGGACCGGGGAGCTCCGGGATGGGAGCAGGCAGGACTGGGAAGCTCCGAGCAGGAGCGCGGAGACCCGGGATGGGACCGGGCAGGACCGGGGAACACCGCGATGGGACCGGGGAGCTCTGCGATGGGACCGGGCAGCTCCAGGCAGGAGCGCAGAACCCAGGGATAGGACCAGGGAGCTTCGGAATGAGACCAGGGAGCTCCGAGATGGGACCAGGGAGCTGCGGGATGGGATCAGGCAGGACTGGGGAGCTCCGGGCAGGAGCGCGGAGCCCCGGGATGGGACCGGACAGGACCGCGATGGGACCGGGAAGCTCCGGGCAGGAGCCGCGGAGCTCCGCGACGGGAAAAGGGAGCTCCGAGATGGGATCGGACAAGACTACGGAGCTCCGGGCAGCTTCGGGATGAGAGCCGGGAGAGCCGCGGTGGCACCGGGCACTGCAGCCAGGAGCCCTGGGAAGGACGGGAGAGCCTCGGGATGGAGCCGAGCGGCTCCGCGAGGGGACCGGGGAGTCCGGGATGGGACTGGGAAGCCCGGGATGGAGCCGAGCGGCTCCGTGAGGGGACCGGGGAGTCCAGGATGGGACTGGGAAGCCCAGGATGGAGCCGAGCGGCTCCGCGAGGGGACCGGGGAGTCCGGGATGGGATGAGGGAACCCGGGATGGGACTGGGGAGCCCGGGATGGAGCCGAGCGGCTCCACGAGGGAACTGGGGAGCCCGGGAGAGACCGGGTGCTGCTTCCCGGGAGCCCCGGCTCAGGCCCGGCTGGAGGCAGCGCTGCAGCCCGGGGAGCTCTGGCAGTCCCGGATTGGGATGCGACGCTGCATCCGGGCAGCCCCAGAGCCCCAGCCTACCCCAAAAGAGGGGGATGCGGATCCTTCCCGACACCCCGCGGGTTTACCCAGGAGCAGCCGCTGGCTCTGCGGGCTGAGGTGCCGCATTCTGGCCTGGACTCCTGTCCCGCTCCACTGGGATCCCGGTTCCTGCTCTCTTGGGGCAGGCAATTCCCAATGGCACCCGGGAGCCGCCAGAACTTGGTGACCTGCCGGGATGATCCCGAGCGCTGCATTGGCAGCTTCCCAGGCAGTGCCAGCCTGGAGAGTGTGGGGAATGTGGTCCTGGAGGACGGCGTTCCCACATCCTGGATCCCATGAGCAATTCCCACATCCTGGAGCGTGCTCCTGGAGCGTGCGGCATTCCCACATCCCGGAGCGTGCTCCGGGGTGCGTGGCCTCCTGCTATCGGGCTCCCTGTTTGCTCTGGCCACACCTGCGGTGGCCCCACAAGGCGAAAGGTCCCTGGGCCCTTATCATGCCCAGCACCTCTTATCAGCCGTGGGCTCCGCGCCACCTCTGCCGGCAAATCCCGGCTCCTGCGGTGGGAATACTGAGGGCGCTGTGTGCTCCCTGCGCATTCCCAGGGTTCCTGAGCCATTCCCAGGTCCCTCTGTGCTCCCTGTGTCCCCCTGTGTCTCCCTGTGCCCCTGCGCGCTCCCTGTGTCCCCATGTACTCCCTGTTCCTGCACTCTCCCTGTCCCCTCACATTCCCTGAATCCCTGCAATGCTCCCAGCTCCCCGCACACTCCTTGGCCCTACTTGGTTCCCATCCCTGTTCCAGCTCCCCATCCCGCAGGCTCCCGGGATCCTGTTCCCAGCTCCTCGTGTGCTCCTTCTCCCTGCCTGGTTCCCATCCGCATTCCGGCTCCCCATCCCGCAGGTTCCCGGGATCCCATTCCCAGCTCCCACGCACTCCGCGTCCCGGCTCCGCTCTCACCCATCCCGTCTCTCCGCAGGTCCATCCCGGCCCTGGCCATGAAGTGCGCGGCGACTTTGCGGGTGCTCCTGGTCTCCGTGTTCCTCTCGCTGGCTCTGCTGGGGCTGCGGCTGCAGCAGGAGCCTCCGCCGGCACCTCCGGAGCCTCCGGCCCCTCTGGAGCCTCCGGCCGTGGCCGCCTTCGCGTGGCGGGAAGCGCCGGGCGCCAGCAACGCCACGTCGGCCCCGCGGCACCCGCTGCGCCCCCCGTATCCCTATCCCTACCGCTTCCTGCTGAACGAGCCGCACAAGTGCCGGGAGCGGGCGCCCTTCCTGGTGCTGCTGGTGGCCTCGCTGCCGCAGGACACGGCGGCGCGGCGCGCCGTGCGGCGCACGTGGGGCAACGAGAGCGCGGCGGGCGGCGCGCGCGTTGTGCGCCTCTTCCTCACCGGCGTGCACCCCGTGTTCGGCGCGCCGCTGCAGCGGCTGCTGCGCGAGGAGAGCGCGCGCTACGGCGACCTGCTGCAGCAGGACTTCCTCGACACCTACAACAACCTCACGCTCAAGACGCTCATGGGCCTCGAGTGGGTGAGCCGCTACTGCCCCGGCGCCGCCTACGTGGTCAAGGCCGACCAGGACGTCTTCCTGAACCCGGCTTACCTGGTGCGGCGGCTGCTGCTGCCGCCCAAGCGGAACTTCGCCACGGGCTACGTGTACCAGGGCACGGGGCCGCTGCGCAACAAGGGCTACAAGTGGTACGTGCCGCGCGAGGTCTTCGCCGAGGCCACGTACCCGCCGTACTGCGGCGGCCCCGCGTACGTGCTCTCGGGCGACGTGGCGCGGCGCGTGTTCGCCGCGGCGCAGCGCGTGCCGCTCATCAACATGGAAGACGCCTTCGTGGGGCTCTGCCTGCGGGCGCTGCGCGTGCGCCCGGCGCTGCCGCCGCCGGGGCTCTTCAACATGATGCGGGTGCCTTTCGAGCGCTGCCGCTTCGCCCGCCTCGTCATGGTGCATCACTACGCGCCCCACGAGCTGCTCCGCGTGTGGCCGCAGCTGCAGGGGGCTGAGCAGGAGTGTCCGCCCTAGCCGGGGGGGACGCGGAGGACGGGACGGCGCCCGCCGACTTCGTCCCGGCTCCGCTCGGCAGCCCCGGGATGGGGACGCGTTAAGTTGTAGCTGGGGTTGTAAATAAAGGGCAGAGGTGGCGCGAGGGGAGCGGTGCCGGCTCCTCTCTGCCGGCATCCCCGGAGCGTTTCCCACTCGGGAGCGTTTCCCACCCAGGAGCGTTTCCCACTTGGGAATGTTTCCCCGGAGCAGCTCCGCATCCCGCGGGAAGGCGCTTCGGTCCAACGGCTATTCAAAGCGCGGCCGGGCCGGAGTGAGCACCTTTGCCCACATGCAAAACACGGAGGGCACCGGTGCCAGGGAGCGGAGAGGGCTGCGGCTTTCCGGATACCCGGAGCTGCCAGCCTAGGATGCCCGGGAATGTGGCAGCCCAAAGGCTTTGGCCTTTTGCCATGGGCAGCCACAGCTCCAGGGCTCTATCATTCCCACCTGGCTTTCCGCCTACATCTCCACTCCGATGAAGTTGGGAAACAGGGATATGGCCGGGAATGGCCACTGCGCTATCCCGAGGGACACACCGGCGCTCCGGGACTGCTCCAGCTTTGGGCCTCCTTTTCCTTGGGCCACCATCTTTGTGGTTTCGCTCAGGGCCAGGATGCGGCCGGTGCCCGTGTGTGAATGGGCACCAGGTATTCGCTTCCTTGGAGCGCTTCCAAGGCCAGGTGCTGCCGCCCTAATCCGTCAGGAAAGGGCTGTCCAAGCCCCATCCCGGGGCGATAAACCTGTCCCGGCGAAACCTGACATGGTCACAGGAGCCCGGGAGCCCCTAAAAGCGGATTAAAACATCAAAACACCCCCGTGTTCCGCACGGAGCTTCCGCAGCACCCCGGGATCGTCGCCGGCACCACGGGACCGCGCGGCCACTTGGCCCTTTCCACGTCGCAGGCAACGGGAAACGAGGCGTTCGGAGACAAGGACATCAAGAGTTTGTGTTTATTTGTCTACATTCAGCTTAATCCAGGTGTACTGCCTGCCCCATCCAGGCATACAAAACCCACTCTTTCCCACTGTTTTTTTTTTTTTTCTTTTTAAAATAAAATCTTCACTTATAAAACTGAAACACTAAAGCATTAAAATACAGAAAGCTCGTTTAACTCACTTCACAAAAGCATTAACAGATGACGTATCCCTTATCTATTTAAAGCCCTACCGTGTTAACACCTCAACGTCAATTTTAAATAGAAAAAGGATATCGAAGTCGTATTAACTCAAAAAAAAAAAAAAATGTCTATTTAGACAAAGTTGTAATGGCAACTAACAAACCATTAAATACAGAGATGCCCAAAATACAGCTAAGTATGGAATTACAGGTACTCAACCATTAGTGACCGGTATCACAAAGAGCACTGCAACATGGAAACGGGGCGCGGGGGGGTTACGTGTTCACCGTGAGGCGAAAAAACTGAATATTTCAAGGGTGCCCAAGTGCGGGAGGTAACAAAACTCGGCGCCCGCGGGGGCGAGGGCGGCTTTATCTGTACTGGTAGTTCATGCTGTGGTCGTTCCTGCCGTAGCCGCCTTGGGAAGCCTGGTAGGAGCTGGGGGGGCCGCTGTAGTTCTGGCCGGAGCCGGGCGAGTTGTAGTTGGACTGCGAGGAGTATCCACCTGCAATGGGAGAGGCGGTTGGAATGGCGCCGTTCGGCAGCGGGAGCGGGGCGGCGTTTTGGGAGCGTGGACGGGAAGAGGCCGCCGGTGCGGGGCGAAGAGAGGCAGCAAGGGGCTGGTACTGACCTTGCTTACCTTGGTACGAGGACCCTCCGCCCCCAGAGCCTCCCCCATAGCCACCGTGCGAGCCCGAGTTGTAGGAGGCGCCGCCCGAGTAGTTGTTGCCGCCGCGGCCGCTGTTGCCACCGTAACCTGTGAAGGAGCGAGTGGTTAAAGGAGCCCCCGCGTTGGGGGACGCTGGGCAAAGAGCCGCGACGCTGGTGCCCCCCTTTGGGATTTTACATGGATCGCCCGTTAGGGAAGACAAAGGCTCCGCCGTATCCTCGCTGGGGTCGCCTGGCGGTTCTGAGGCAGCTCCCCCCTTTGGGAAAATGCCCGGAGCTTTTCCCAGAAATCAGGCCGGACTAGCCCAGCAGGTTGGCCAGGCCGTAGCCGTTCCCGCCAGCAAGGAAAACATGAAACCCAAGCGGTTTAAGCCCACTAAACACGCGGAGCATCCGCTCGGGGCTCGCGGGGCCCGGGCTTCCGCTCCCCGCCGGAGCGCGCGAGGTGCCACTCACTGAATTTGCTCTCGTAGTTGTAATCGGAGCCACCGCCGGGCGAGTTGTAGGAGTTGGAGTAGGACGAGTAGTTGCCCTGGCCGTGGTTGTAGCCCTTCTGCTTGCCCTGGGGCGGGCCGTAGTTGCCGTATTGGTTCTGGTTGTACGACTGCTGCTGCTGCCCTTGGTGCGACTGGTACCCCGAGCCGTACGAGGGCTTCTGCTGCCCCCCGTGCTGCTGCTTCTTGTGTTTCGGGGGCACCGGCGAGTTGTAGTTGTCACCGCCCTGGTAGTAGGAGCCGTAGCCGGAGGAGCCGCCGCCGCCGCCCGAGTTGGAGTGGCCACCGTTGCTGTAGAACTGGCCTGAGCGGAGAGAGCAGAGTTAGTGCCCGGGAGGTTTATCCCCCCAAAACGGGGCATTCCAGGGGGGGAAAAGCGCTTTATGTATTAGGGTCACCTCATAATAAGGAGATTTTTTGTTACTCTTATGGAAGCAACGGCACAAGGGCAGCCTGATCTCACACCGAGGAAAGGCCCAAGAAGCTCCACACGTCCACACGTGGCTGAGAGGGGCCACGTTTTGTTCCTTTGATGGGGAATTAGGAGACACGGCGACATCTTCCCTTGGGAAAATTCCCATTTAACAACTCTGAGCCGCTTCCCCCATAGCTTTAATTCCAGCATCACCCCAAAACCCAGAACTCCGCTCAGGCCGACTACAAGCGTTTCATTTTTCTTTTAACACACGTTACAATAAGTAACAGTTATTTGAACTCAGTCCACATCCACACAGTTTCTAAAAAAGAACCATCCGTATTGATTCTCATATTGAATGAACAGGAACAGGGTGAGGGACGTGGAAACGCACTGTACGAGGGCAAAAATTAAGTGTCTTTTGGTCTTTATTCCTGCTCTTTTCCAGCGTTGCTGCCCAGGCTCCTCAGCTGCCAAGTGAGGATTTTCCTGCCCAATTCCTGCCCGTGGAGCTTCCATGAGTGTTTTGCGGTTTGGGCTGGATGGGAGAAAGACTCGCTCTGGAGTCAGACTTGCCACATTAAAAAACTAACTAATTTTAAGGGGTAAAAACCACTAGGATCTAACTTAAAACCTGCACTGGTGTCTGGAACAGCACGTACACTCTGGAACCTAATGATGCCTCTGACGAGGAGGAGCTTTGCTGGCATCTCTTTTGAAAAGTAAGGAGAGGCACGTGAGAATTTAGCATTTCTCCAGAAAAACTGGAGAAGAGACAAGGGATAAAATCTTGTGCCGGTTTTCCTGTGATTCCAGGTGAAACGGCTCCTCCTTGAGGCGGATGAGAGCTCCTTTCCCAAATCCAAGGGGTGTTTGTGTGTGCAGAGCAGCGGCTCTTCGAGACGCCTCAGCTTTTCTCTTCACCGTGCTCCTTTTTAGAGCTCTGAACATCCCTGGAATCACAAAATCCCTTCTTCCCTCTGCACTCCAATAAGGCTTCCTACTTTACCAGCTCCTTTTTCCCCTCTCCCACAATACAGAACACACGAGGGGACAAGGACCAGGACGTGTGTCATTAAACCCAGGCTGGGGGTGCCCCGGGCTGGTCTGTGCCAGACGAGGAACCAAATTCCGCAGCTCCCACTTTCTATAGGAACCCTTTATACTGAACTATCAAGTTCCAAGGCCGTTTGACACCTGATATTTTCTACTCCCCCCTAATATCAAAGCTAAGCTAAGGAATAAAAACACCCACCACAGCAGTCCTTCTTTGACATGTATTCACTTAGAAAAATGGCAGTTTTGCACCTCATTCAGGACAGGATCTATTCACTTGTATAAAAAGTCATTATTTCAAACAATAACTTCCTAAAAAAAATAGGGCATGCATTATTAAGTACTCACTAGATATCGTGGACATTTTTTTCTAACCTGATGCTTCACAGGTTACAGATTTTTGTTTTGCCTTTTTTTTTTTTTCCTTTTTAAATTAGTTTAATTACTGATTTAACTCAAATGTTGTTGAGCTTCACAAGTTAAATTAACGCAACGGTGCAGGTTTTGCAGCTAAGAACAGTGACAAACAAAATACAGTTTTAAAACAAGTTCCATAGCAAGAATAAAGGACCCAACACTTGGAATTCAGAGCCCTGTGTCTCAAAACAGCCAATTTCAAGTTCCCAGTGTTTCCAATTCCAGTGAAGTTATTTATTTCCCCAGGTTTTGGGTCACTTTGAGAGCGATGCGCGTCCTGCTTGCTTGAGTGCTTTAGGCCCTTTATTTTTGGCTCAAGAAAGAACGTTTTCAGGTGACAAATGAGTCCATGCATTTTCAGAAGGTAAAAACTAACATTTTTTTAACATCAACTCCTAATGCCTGGATTTTTATTGTACCGGAAGCACAGTTACAATACCTGTGACATACACTAGCTACCAGCCACAACAGTCACATCCCCTCAGCGTTCATCCACCAGCAGGTTACAAAGGGTGTAGGGTTAATTTTAGCACATATGATTCCACACACAAGCCAACATTTTTGCATGCTTAAAAAGCTGGGCTGTACTATGTTCAGAGATGTGAAAAGTCTTCCCAATATCAGAGGCATTGACCCAATTCCTGGGATTTATTAAAAGGCTCATTTTTTTGTACAAAACCTGCCGTAAATTAAGACAAAGGTAGATTAAAACACTCCAGTATCTGTTTCTTAAAAATAAAGTAATGCTTTCCATAAAAAGCAAAGATGGGCTTTTTTTGCCTTTACGCTGAACAGAGCTGGCTTTGAAGTTTGTGCAAACGGCACAAAAACATTCGTGGATAATTAGTTCCCCCTGTTGTGTACATCGATACAACCAAGTTCAAAGGCAAATCACAATAAAAACGGCCACTGCCTGAAGTTCTGCAGGGTAATAAGAGTTTCAGACAAGCTGCGGTGAAAAGCCACTGTTGAGAACCCCAGTGAAGCACAGGGACACAGCACGAACACTTTGGGTTTTGGAGTTCGAGAAAATTGGAGTAAAAAGCTGTTTTTTGTGCAATACTTTTAGATGATCTAGGAAGACCCAAAATCATGATAGCCGTAGCAGTCTGTGAAAAAGTCACCTACAAAAGGGGGAGACAGAGCAGAGAAAAAAAATTAGAATTCTTTTGAAGAGGGCACAATGCGCCACATTTGAAAGTCATGTTTTAGATTTCTCTGCTCCTGTCACTCCCCAATGAAGGCTTCTTCTCAAGACCAATCGCTGTGTATTTTCAGGCAAATCTGATGCACAAGTGTGGCCGATAGCTTCACATGGCTTAAAGCAGAGAAATTTAAAATATTTCAACAGTTTTTGCGGAAACGTGAAGTCGCCTGGGTTTAATTTTTAAGCGTGTACACAAGCCATCTTTCAGTATTCCTCAATTCAGGAAATTCAGGAGCACCCCTTACGATGGCTTCGGCACCAGCATATCATTGTATGCTGAACCCAGGCCGAGTTTTACACCCCCAGATTGATGTGCTTCAAAAATGTAAAAGAGGACCACTTACTATAGCCTGCCGTTGCGGAATTTCCTCCGTACCCATAGTTTCCATATCCACCACCTAAACCAGAATAAAATCGTTAGACACCAGGTCAGACTACGAAATGATGGAGGAGATGAATGAATTTTGGGGGACATGGGTGGTTTCTGTGTCGTTTTACGGAGATGAGGAGGAATCAAGCGTGCGCAGCCGCTCACCTGCATTCATGTAGCCGCCGTGGTTGCCCCCGAAGCCACCCCGGCCTCGGCCCCGGCCTCGCATGTTGCCACCTCGGCCACGGCCTCGCATGTTGGGCGGCGGGGGGACCTCGTTGTGCATGGGGCCTCCCATCCCGAAACCTGGGTTGTGCTGCCGGAGGAGAGAGGCTCGTTACGCAACGCGCCGTGCCGGAGGGTTTCGCCACGTGGCCCACGTGGAAAACAGGACCTTGCAAAACCCCGCTGCCAACAATGGAACGCGGCAGATTCCGATTTCCATCGGAAGGGAACGGGGCCAAGCAAAAGACAGAGGGAGCGATATCGGGTTTACAGTAATCTCCAGGAAACGGGCTACAGAAAAGCCACCTGCAAAACTTCCTGGATGCCAGAGCGCCATTCGTAAGATTATTTATGACGGAATTTAGGCTTTCTGGTCAGATGCTCTTAGCAGATCCTGGCTTGTTCCTCTTCCCCAAAAGGAGGATTGCAATTTTCGCACAGGATCATGAGCTACATCATGGAACAGTTCACTTACTTTTACTGCAAACTTGGGTCCTCCCCTGGCAGGCACCGGGGCTCTTTTCTTCTTGTTTTGCTCAATGGCAACAGGGGCATCAGGAAACAGCTTCTCTAAGGCAGCCAGGGCAGCGTAGGCTTTCGCCACCTTTTTATTCGAACCGGCTCCTTGGAATTTCTGCCCGTCAACCTCCACCTTTGAAAGGGATTAAAGTGTCACATATGAATGCGAAGGGCAGAGACTGAAGTTCCCTCTTGAACACAAAGGACAGAGACAAAAGCTCCCCCTTGTGAACACACTTGATGTGATTGACCGCGTTTAGGACCGTTTTAGGGACAATTCCAGTAGGAATCCGGGAAAATCAGGACCGTGATGCTGCAGGTATGTGATTCAGATGAAGCCTGGGATCACCTCACCTCCATGACAAAGCGCTTGTCGTGACTGCCGCCCGTTTCGGAGATGAGTTCGTATTTCAGCCCACGTCTCTTCTCGTTGAGCTCCATGACCGGATTCTTGCCGTGTTTTGTCAGAATTGGTCCCTGTTGCTTCACGTTCTGAAACGGGAGAGGCGCTCATGAAGCCCCAGGGAAAACCTACCGGACCGGAAGTTACTCCCAAAACATGAACTTTGTACGAATGAAAAATAACTTAAAAGTCCGACAGTTGTGCTAGGATGAGCTTGGACAACATTCTTATCTCTTAAAGCCTATTGTTATGGTGACTGAAAACTCCTGTTATTTAATACCTGCCAGCGCAGAGTATAGACTTGGGCTGGACGCTTTTAACAGGGAGGAGCAGTATGTTAAAAGGCCCTTAAAAAGAAGTTTTCAACCTCATTTTCTCCAAGAGGCGGAACAGCCTCTTTCAACCTCCGGAGATCCCGCTCACCTCTGAGGTTTGATCCGAGGGAGGAGAAGCAGCACTAGGGGTGGAGACAGTTTCCACTACAGGAGGAGGAGCAACAACAACTGGTTTCTGTTCCGTTTCCTCTGCCGATTCATCCCCCTTTCCAGACTCTTTGCCTTCCACTCCCGTGGGCAAACCCATATCTTGCAACACCTGGAGCAGGAAGGAGGAAAAGGGATTACTGGAGAGCACTTACCTGAGACCTGCTCCTTCTCTTACACATTTAGGGGTAAATATTTGAAAAGGCTGCTCAGAATCACTGTTCGTTTTGTTAGGGTATTACGTTAACATTCTGCTGGGATTATTCATCTGACTTTTCCCCCCTTTCTCAAGTGCTGTGAGCACTTCAAGAGCTAAGTCCCAGGCACCCTGCTTCGCAACTTCATATCCGGATTATTCTGTCTTGACATTTAACTTCTTTCCTGGATGCGACCTGGTCCATGCTGAAGGGTTTACGCATTTCACATACAAACTAACCGTAACTTTCACCATCATGAGGGGCTTTCAGGTCGCCCTTTTCAGGTTTAAGAGGTCAAAAGTCATCCCTAGGAAACAGGCTGCCTGTTTTCTGGAGCCCTTTTGGCCATGTTTTCCAGGCGCAGCCCTCACCTTCACTGCCACGTGCAATTTGGCTGTCTTTTTGGAAGGTCCTGAGGCCTCAAATGTGCTGCCATCGATTTCCACAGACATCGTAAAAATAGGAGCATGAACAGGGCCAGTCTGAGACACGAGTTTGTACTGGAGCCCAGGTTTGAGCTGGTTTAGTTTCATCAGTGCATTCATGGCCTGGGGAGGCTCAAGCTTTTCCTCTGAAGAGAAAAAAAAACAAAGAAGTTTTCAGATGTTTGCAATGTCTCTAAAAGAAGAAAAGCTGATTATAGATAGCAAGTTATCCATCATTCTTGTAAGAGTTTAAAAGTTATACCAAATAAGACCACACGTCAGTAATTAATTAATTAATTTAAAGCTTGTATGTCCTACAACTCATATTTACACATCACTCAACATCAAACACTCCCAAGAGGTTTTTTGTGCCCACCCTCCCAGCTTAGCCTAAAAACAGCCTCCCAGGAGCCATTGGTACCTACCTCTCGCTAACTCAATACCTTTTTTCTGAATCTTCTTTTTCTTTTTGCTGGGAGATTTCTCCTCTCCATCCTCCTCCATAGGACGCTTCATTGGGGTAACAGCATATGTGGTACTGGGAGGAATCTGGACTGTAAAATTGTGACAAAAGAGCTAAGAATTCCAGTTTCCAGTAACAAAACGGCCTTACAAATGTGATTATTTCCTGGTACCTACCAGTGTAGTCAACAGGGTTTTCGTTCTTTGGTTTCTTGGGCATTTTGGAAGGGAGGGGATCCATCCCCAAGACCTTGTGAAGTTGGCCAAAAGCAGCAAGTCTCAGAGCATGCTAGAAAGATGGGACACGTGTTACTGCGAAGCACGTGCTGCTACAGTCATCTCTGTTCCCTGCAGTTTCAGACAGGAACCTTCTGCCCACCCCTACACAGGACTCCTCATTGGTTTAAATAGGACTCTCCTTTGAATTTTTGCAAGTTCAACCCAAAATACGGGTCATGGTAGTCAAGTCACTATTTAAAACCTGATACTTTGCTTCTGGTTGGCCAAGCTACAAATTCCTTATTGGTGTGGGACCCACTTGTATTGCTTTACTTGACTAGATATTAAAAAAGTTAACACCAACCTCTGCGAGGTTACTATACTACCATTAACCAATATGGAAGTTCAGAGTCAGTTGAACTGATTAAGTTTTTGTAACATCTGTAGTCAAAACTATACCTGAGCACTCTGTGTGATATCTTCCCTTTGTTGTCTGTCTAGATGCCCAATAGCATCAGTGGCTTCTTTTTCACAAGGATCATAAATACCAGAACCATCTGAAGGCAGGAAACAAGGAAGATATGCAGAGAATTATCCTGGTGTTTCTAAAGAAACTAAACTAAGTATTCCCTTGGCATCAATCAACACTCATCTCTCGAAGAACACCGACTGACATGATCCATCCACTGTCCAACATTCTGAGACTCGTCGGGATTATTTTACACGTACAATTATAAGTGAAACTGGTCACGAGCGCTCCGAGAGGCAATGTTACACTTGCAAGAAACTGGGACCTCTCTCTACAGGGTTTAACATCATGGGTCCATAGCTTTGAACACGTGCCCTAAAGAACGGCGAGCTACGGTAGCACCCATATACATCAGGGTATTTTTTTTGCCAAGTTTTTGCGTCTAGGTTGTCCACGCGTTTAACAAGGGATGTCTCAAACACTAGGCAAAGCTTCCATCCCGTTTCATTTCCGCTTCACTTTGAAATGTAAATGCAGAGAAGCACCTAACCTGGCATCACGATTCCCGACGCGAGGCACTCGAGGACCCTCCTCAGGGCCTCGCCGGCTCCCATGGGTCTATTTGCAGTGCCGATAGATTTTTCACACAGCAGCTCTAGAGGCTGAAAGAGATTTTGGGAAGGTGAGGAAAGCAAACGGACACGCGTGCGGAGGGAATGAGGACAGCTGCATGTTCCTTAAAGGGCGCACGCTGCAGAGCTCCAGTGTATGTTTTTCATGGCTAAAAGCTCTGTTTTAGCATTATATAAAACCGATTTGTGGAGCAGGAATGCTCACCAACTTCGAGCTGCACAACGATTTGGAGAAGTGGGATGTAAGGAGGAAAAGAAAGGAATTACCCATCCTCGCAGCGGCGCCCAAGTGGGGACACGAGTACACAGGTCTCTCAGAACCCGGATCACTATGACACACGACTTCAGCCCGTTAGCCCTGGCCTAGGAGAGGAATCAAAGGCAGAAGCAAATTCAATAAAAATACCCAAACTGTGCTTTTTGCAGACATTAATTTTTGCGGTGCTACTTTGTCAAGGGTAAACAACAGTTGACATTACAACTTTAGAGCTTTAACGGTCATGTACAAAGGCAACATTACTCTTAACACAAAGCAGCAGCTAGGCATCTACTCATTAAAAAAGGTCCCTTCTGAACATTAAATCCACTTAAGTGCTTCTTTAGCAACTGTACCTTCGACAGACGCTAAGTTCAGCACATCTATCTATCGTCCAACTTTAAGGTACTTTAAATAGTAATAATAATAAAAAACCCAGTTAAGGAGTTTACAAATGTTCTACTTAAAGACAAATATAAGAGCAAAATGCAAACCTGGAACCACTTGGCGTGTCGGAGTGACGCCAAGGCAGCAAGGCATTTCTGCCTGTCCAGAACGTCCGGGGAGTCGGTGACTGATAGCGTTTCTATTCGTGGATGGAATAAGAAGACAAGGCACAGTTTGACCAAGGGGGTTCTGTCAGCTGGAGAGGGGATGAGGCAGCTTCCTAAAGGGCAGCGGAGGCTCCCAAGAGACCATGGGCTAGAGCCGTTCTCTGCAAAGCTGCTCTGCAGTTTGCCCAGATATTGGCCTCACTCCGAAATTGCAGAGAGGCAGCAAGTGGAATGATCGGGGAGCGAGCCGAGTGTTTTGTGAAGAGGAGAGGGGGACAAAGGCTGCCTGGGAGAGGACAGGAATCCTTTACCGCTTCCGTGAGGTTGCAGAGTGCCAGGCTGGCTGGATTGCCAATGAACGGCAATTTGGGCTCAATCTCCTGCCGCGCACTTGGAGCGCAGCGCAGGCGAGGAGTGTGGGGATCGTGTGGGGAGCGTTGTGGGTGGCAGCTCGGCTGCCGCCACCAAGGGAACCCCCTGCGCCCTTAAGGCTTGACTGCCCCGGCCCCAACCCGTGACAGAGAGCGTCCTGTTGGTCAAAGGTCCAGCGTCCCTAAAATTGACAAACTAGAAGGCTTGGTAGACGAGGTCAGATATCAGAACTATAGACAGTCAAGAGAGAACAAAAGTATTTTCCAGTCTGTGCTGCAGCAAAACTGAAGAAAAGGTTTGAGGGAGTTTCGAGTTTCCCAAGACCAGGGTTTTAGATAAGGCTAGTGCACAGAGCAAACGTTCGAGCGCTGCGAATCGGCATTGTAACTGTAATGCAGCGCTGGTTGTAGTGAAAAAAAGAGCGCAGAGACATTTGCAAATTTTGGTTCCAAAAGAAATGTGAAGATCAACTGCTAACTTTATCCAAAACTCTGCATGGCATTCTGGGATTCTGAGCTTTGGCCAATGAAACAGCCAGTCAAGGAGACCCAGAGCACGTCTCATTCTTGCTGCAACACAAACTGCGGAACATCCAATTTCAGGTACATGCAAGTCATTTAACAAGAAGCCTTCAACACGTTTAAAATGTATATGCTTATACTCTTATGTATGGTGCAGGCCACTAACATGGCTAGATACAAAACGAGATTAATTCAACGATATTACATATTAGTGAACTAAAGGTCCGAGTAAAAATGGAACTGAAAAAAAAAAAAGAGCAAAATACCATTTGAAAAGTGCTACTCAATTTCAAAAGTTCAGTCCGAATAAACCGTAACAGTGATTTCCCGGAGCTGGTGTAGTAAGAAATCTTGAATTTGCATTAAAATAATTGCTGCTACTTTGGTTGAAATTGAATAGCACAGTTTAACAGTGAATTAGCAACAGAAAAGTACAACTTTCCAGACCGACTGTTGACTCTTTTCAGTCGTCCATACCTCCAGCTAACTGTTTTTCCATTTCCTCTCTGACAACAGGCGACGTCAAATGGATAGTCAGTGTCAACGAAGGCTCTTTTGTGTTTTTGATTATAATTGCAGCATCACCAACTGACTGGATTATTTCATATTTGTCTTCTGTAATAGCCTGCAATATAATTTCACCAGTTAGCAATTAATTCATTTCTTAGAGCTCCACTATCCTCCCCACTNAAAAAAAAAAAGAGCAAGATCTGTAAGATTGCAGTTAATAAGATGTTTGTTTACAAGGTAATGCTAGAACGATGACAGACATTGATGGAATTATTTTCTTAAGACAAAATAAGAAAGTGCCGCCAAGTGTCCTTTTATCCGTTCAAAATGGATTCTTCCCTGTAATGCGCAGATATTGGGAAGGATTTTACTCACAGCAAGCTGTACTCCAAGATTGTCAGCCACTTTCTCCAGGAGATCTGCCGTGGGCTTGTCTTTGCACAGGAGAACTAGCTCAAGGTCCAGGTCGCCCTTCAGCAAGAGGCCTTTGGCTACCAGCCCTACGCGCATCACTCCGCGCAGGGTCCTTGTCAGCTGCTCCGTAGCCTTCTGATCCCTGCGAACACACAGGGAAGACCACGATGGCTTAAAAAAACGAAGGAATAATTGCAGGCGGAAGCCAAGGCCTGCACCTGCAAAGATTAAGGATGAAATGCAACCCCCCTCCCTGCTAAAACACTGCTGCAGGCCAGGCCAGCAACCCCTCTCCTATCAATTCTGCTATTCTGTAGCCCGACGAGCACCTTTTTGAAACCTCAGAGAGTAAATTCCTACTGATCTAAGTGAGGTTGTGCTGTTACTTCCAAGGTTGCCCCTTAAAAACACACGTTTTGCCTCGTTCCTCACCCTCCTTCTTTGTTCTCCTCTTCCGCGGCTGCCTCCATCGTCTCTTGTTCTGGTTGTTCCCCGCCAACTTTTTCCTGTTCGTCAATCCAGTCGGATACGGCTTTGAGCGCCCGCTCCGTGTGGGACACCATGTTCTGAACGGCCTCCAGCTCTTCTTGGGTTGGGTAGACAGCCGAGTGCTTGGCCATCACGTGGCGGTCGTCATTCACAAAGATGCGCATCGGCCGCTGAAAGGGCCATTGGAAACGGTTCAGCAACAGATTGAACGCAAATTCATCTTTTAAGCCCTCAAAATCCAGCCCCTTACCATGTTTGCCTTTGGATGTCTGTCCCAGTTTTCCCAAGGAACTTATTTAGAACTCTGCCGAGACGACGGTGCGGGTTCCACAATTTTCTGTAATCTGGGAACAGCAGAGAACTCGTCAGCAGCACTTTACTGGTGGGTTTGCACGGTCCCTGCAGCCTGCTTGCTAGATAGGTGCAATAACAGAAATCACTGATATTAGCAACCAGAACGGGCAACAAATGGAAGTGTTATCAACTTATGAAAATCAAGCTTTCTTCTCCAAAACCAACGCTCTTCAGACTCACAGAGTGCCCGTGATGACTAAAATCCATTTTATGGCATAAAATGGGCAGAGCACCCTGCATCAAGAGCGGTGCTTTGAACTGCAGCCACCTTCGGTAACACGTCCGGCTGTTCCCAACCACCCTGCTTATGCTGGCCTCAGGGATGTTATTTTGACTCCTCATTCAGCTTTCCCATTAGAAATGCTTATTTTTTTTTTTTTTTTTTTCAAAGCGTGCTCTCTTATTTCTAAAACAGCTTGTAATTAAGATAAAAGCATCCCCCGATGCACACAGAGTTTGTATGGAAAATGACCTGTTTTTGACGTGATTTGTACATAAGCTAATTAATTTCACAAGGTAAAGAACCAGATTTGTATCACCTGGTTACCACAGCAACCGCTTTTCCTGTGCTCACTGCTGCTCCTCATAAGCAGCTACTTGTGAAAAACTGGTGGCCGTATACAGATTCTCACCCCAAATTCATTTTATGGCCCCAAAGTGGATGAGCTGGATTTCTATTATTGCCAGTATATCACAAATTCAGTAGCTGCCTTGAGCCTCTTGGCTTATTTTAGCACATACTTTATTGGGGGAAACTGCATCATTTTACGTTAGCAAATCTGCATGTGAGGTGCTCTGAAAGTCCCAAAATTCATGGGAACTGCAAAAATTAAGCCCAAATCCCTACTGCTTGTTTCAGAACATGACTGGTGCAGCTGTGCCTGGAGGAGTTAACTTCTTTTGTCAAAATCCAAGCACTTTGCTCCTGTGTTTCCTGCCAAAGGGCTCTCCAGCAAAGTGGTATCCTCAAGGCCCAGCTGAGACTCTGCGGGAGAAGGAGGCTCCCCAGGATCGCCCTTGGACATGAGGAGGCTCCTGGCAAGCAGTTCAAAACACCATCCTGCGCCCGCTGGGATTCGCTTGTCTAATCTGGAACATCAATTGGAAACTATGCGGCTGCGATAAGAACCAACAGGCGCACGACTAGTGGTTGTTAATTTGACTGCACCTGGAGAGCGTCCGGCTCCGACACGGCCCTCGGACGCCTGCAAATGCCTCATGTTTCTCAGCAACTCCAGGAATTGCCACGTGCCACTTAAAAGCCTGAGGACAAATGAGGCAAACGAAGAGCCCCAACACAGCACAAGCGCCGGAGGATTCACCTGGAGATTAGGACTATTGGCATCTCTACCAATGGCTTCTCCTTCGCTTCAAATTGGGTTTTGCCAAGTTATTTAACTTCATTTTACAGTCATCTACATGTGCAAGTTGCCATAACTAAGGCACATAAAGAAAACTGCCAGAAAAAGTCAATCACGTCTCAATTATTGAAGTCCTCATTAACAAATCCCACTTCTCTGCAAATTCATCCGTTCAAAGTGAAACTGGGCTGAAATCTGCTTTTTTCCCCTGGAAAACTACATGCCACTCGTTTTACTGTTTCTCAGGCTGATGGCTAATTAATATAGAGCTTGCAAATAGAAAATATAATGGAAGCGTAATTGAATGTTTTACGTTTGCATCATTACAGAGGATACAAATACAGCATCTTGTATCTTAAACAAGTGCAAAGTGCTCAATATGCCAGAATAATAATAAAGAATGAGCAATTAATTGTCCAAATCCTTGATGCTTTATTACACTAATAGTGTTTTAACTATTACCTGTGCTAAAATAACATGCAGGCCTGTTTGGAAATCGGGACCCCCCTGTGCTAGGTGTTTCACGAACGGATCTCAAGCTTGTGACCTTAAGGATTTATAGATACATACTAGAATGAAACTGGGGAAGTTCATTTCCTCCAGTCACTGAGGAATATTTTTGAGGAATAGGGATATTTTCCAAGTGGATTTCCAGAGTACAGGAATCCCTCCGATGCCAATCTGACAAACTGCTAGGTACAGGATGACTTTCCCATTGTGAGGAACTGGGACGACTTAAATGGATCTAATCGTAATTAAACCCACATGTCAGTGTCCACTAACCAGGGAGAATTATTCCCAAGATATCCACAAGAACCTACAAAGCATGTGTTGCAATGTAAAGATATATATTCAGGGTTAAAAGCCCTCAGTTCCTGCCAAACAAGGTAAGAAAGCAGTTGAAATCCAAATTAATGGGTAACTGCTGTTGGAAAACACTACAAGGGCCCAGCAAACGAGCCGGACTTCTGCTTACGAATGTTCCCTCTCCTCTGGAAATCCCTGACGCTCATTTCTCATGAGAACCCAGGAGCTGCTGCTGCGGCACCGCCGGATTCGGGCTTCTTCGGAAGAAAGAGCCACAGAACAAGTTAAAAACATGAATTATGCACAATTCCTGTCGCTGCTCGTGAAGTTGACAGTAGTTAAAATTTTTGGGGAAAAAAAGATTGGGTAAATTAAGCCCCATTTTAAGACTTGCCTGCTCTGATTTTCCCCTGTGAATTCTACCACAAAGGGGGATTTCAGCAACTTTTGCTGGATTTTAGTATTCAAATATAACCCGACAGACTGTCTCATGCCAGGGAGCGGGTGGCAAAATTACAGTAAAAATACTAAGGGGTGAAATTTCTTCAATAACGATGCCCTAGAAAAGGGCAAAGTTTAATGCATGTTAAGTACCATACGTAGCTGAGGTTTCAGAACACGGATTGATTTTAAGCAAGAAATACTGATTTTTGGGTTTCTTGCCACTGTGGCTTTGCAGCACTCACACCTGCACAGGGAGGCTCGAGCTGCTGGGGCTGTAAAAACCTTAACCCTGCATTTTTTGCTAGGATTCAGGCATTTTGGCGATTCCTCTGGGGTCTATGGGCGCTGATGGGACCCCATCCACCTTTAATATAAATGATAAGCACATGGAAAATGGCCCGAATAACTCGGGCAAGGGAAAACAAAAGCAGCAGCAGTGACTCTGCTGCCCTGAACCATCCAGAATCCAACAAATGTAATGGGATGAATCCAAAAGGGGGGGGGGATTGTGGGGAGTGAGAGGAGCTAGCTTTGGGGTGAGCTGACCCAAAATGAGACAAACCTTGAAGGCTAAGCTTGAGGGGAAAGGGGATAAGTTTGGGAAAAAGACTGGGGGAGGTGGGGTGGACAGGCACATTTGGACACCC
>VZSV01000528.1:5770-19340 GCA_013398735.1 Nothocercus julius | reverse complement strand
GAGGAAACGGGAAGCGCTGAGGAGAATCCTGAGGAAAACGTGGAACCCCGAGGAAAACGTGAAATGCTGAGGAAGACTCTGAGGGAAATGTGAAACGCTGAGGAAAACCCTGAGGGAAACGGGAAGCACTGAGGAAAACCCTGAGGAAATCGTGAAACCCCGAGGAAATCGTGAAACCCCGAGGAAAACCCTGAGAGAAACGGGAAGCACTGAGGAAAACCCCGAGGAAAACGTGAAACGCTGAGGAAAACGTGAAACGCTGAGGAAAACTCTGAGGGAAATGTGAAACGCTGAGGGAAACCCTGAGGAAATGTGAAATGCTGAGGAAAACTCTGAGGGAAGTGTGAAACCCTGAGGGAAACCCTGAGGGAAACGGGAAGCACTGAGGAAAACCCTGAGGGAAATGTGAAACGCTGAGGGAAACCCTGAGGGAAATGTGAAATGCTGAGGAAAACCTTGAGGAAAATGTGAAATGCTGAGGAAAACCTTGAGGAAAATGTGAAACGCTGAGGAAAACCCTGAGGGAAATGTGAAACGCTGAGGGAAACCCTGAGGAAAATGTGAAATGCTGAGGAAAACCTTGAGGAAAATGTGAAATGCTGAGGAAAACCCTGAGGGGAATGTGAAATGCTGAGGGAAGCCCTGAGGGAAATGGGAAGTGCTGAGGAAAACCTTGAGGAAAATGTGAAATGCTGAGGGAAACCCTGTGCAAAATGTGAACCGCTGAGGAAAATCCTGAGGAAAATGTGAAACTGAATAAAACCTTGAAGAAAATGTGAAACCCTGAGGGGATTATGAAACCCTGAGGGGGATTGCAGTGTCCTGAGGGGGCTCGTGAAGTCCCAAGGATAATGTAAAACCTTGAGGGGGATTGTGAGACATTGAGCATTGAGGGGAGCTTGGAGCTATGAGGGAAACGTGAAACCCTGAGGGAATCCCTGAGGAAAATGTGAAACCCTGAGGGGAGCACACAATCCTGAGGAAACTGTGAAACACTGAGGGGATTGTGAAACCCTGGGGCAGATGATGAAACCCTTAGAGGGATTGTGAAGTCCTGAGGAAAACGTAAAGCCCTGAGGGGGAGTGTGAAACCCTGAGAGGAAAACATGAAACCGTGACGGGGTCATGAAACATTGAGGGGGATTGCGGTATCCTGAGGGGGATCGCGGAACCCTGAGGAAAATGGGAAACAGTGAGAAACAATGAGAAAAAAAGTGAAGCCCTGAGGGGGATCATGAGATCCTGAGGGGAATTGCAAGATCCTGAAGGGGATCGTGAGATCCTGAGGGGGTCGTGAGATCCTGAGGGGGATTGTGAGATCCCAAAGGGGATCGTAAAATCCTGAGGAAAATGTGAAGCCCTGAGGTGATCGTGAAACCCTGAGTGGATCTGGAAACCCTGAGGGGGATCATGGCATCGATATCTTTCCTCCTTCTCCCCCAACCCCTCCCCAGGCCTCATTGGGAGAATTGCGGGCGGAAGTTTTGGAGCCTGCGCGAAGCTGCAGCCTGCGACGTGCGCGTGTGGCGGCAGAGGGTGCCAGCCGGCCGGGAGAGCCGTGCTCCGTGCAGCAGGATGCCAAGGAACCACCCACCTTGCAGCCGACGGAGGGATGTGGACGGGACCAACACCCCCTGATTAAACACCTCGAAGTTACCCTAGTTCTCAAGACCGTCAGAAGAGGAATGAGCCCGTGGTTTCCTTCTCCTGCCTCCCCAGCTTAAGATGCAGCAGGGAACGAGCTCAAAAACAGCTTTGGCCTTGGTTCAATTCAGCCATGAAACATAAATAATCACAACCTTCCTAGTGAACGTTAGCTCCTGAGGAGAAAAGTCTGTTAAACTTGGTAGGTTCTTGGTCAGGAGTGCTGTACCCCTTGGTCCTAAGGCTGCATCTCGCGCCTATTTGTGAAAAATAAAGTTTCTAAGCCCCAAACTCTGAGAATATGAAGGGGCGTGTTGTGGTGTGGGCCAAGGCAAATTTAAAGGTCTATTTTGGGGCAAGAGCCGGTGGTATTGATGACGTCCACATGGTCACGCACTGTTGGACAGGAGACATGAGAAATGCAGCGGGGTTAACACCTGTTTGGGGCAAAAGCCGCATTTTTAGTGAGTGGTGCTGAACAGGAACTAACTACCTTGGGTTTTTCTTGCTTTGCAGGAAGCGGCAGCACGTTTTACCGCATGGTTGCTCATCTGAAAATGCTCTTTTCCCTTTTCTTACCAGATCAGGTAATTAAAACCAAGGGAACGTACATCTCCACGTGGAGCGGCGCCCGGAGAGAAGCACAATGAGGCGCTCGCTGTGAGGTCGGAAATCCAAAGGAAGTGCTGCATGGAAAATGAGATCTAAATAGGCACTTTATTGGTGGTTGGAATGGCAACATGGATACAAGGACTGCTCACGACATCGGGAAAACACACGTACGTCCCAGCGAGAGGAATGCGCTTGCATAGGCGCCCCGGGGCATAGAATGAGCAGTTAATGCCTCGGAGGGGTATGTTATAGAAAAGGAAGGAGTATTTCCAGACACCAGCCCGCAGGTCTCGGCAGTGGCACTTGGCCATTGCGGGATCATCCCTGCCTGATTTCAGGGAGCAGAGAGGAATGCGCACGGTTTGCGGGGGCAAAAGTAAAGAACAAGGCAGAAAAGAGTAATTATTCCTAAAAAAAATTGGCTTAAAACCCAGACAGCAGTACGTTAGACATTAAACCAAGGGTGTTGGCAGACAAACAAACCCAAATATATTGAAAAATCGGTCACAAACACCAGTCTGAGACACCGTCCGCCCTAACGGCTGTGGTGATTAACAGGAGGGAGCACCAGGCCTGCGTGGTACTGACACTACAGGGAAGCAACTAGAAAAAAAAATGTACAAACTTCCCAAAACATTTAATAGTTTAGCTATAAAATGTTCCCTGTGTCTTACAAAAACACTACAAGGGCCTAAAGATTACTGGAAATAGGTATAAAAAGCTAAATATATCCTTCAGCGTGGCTAACCACATGCAAACGTAGGAGTTTTTGCACGTTCAGGATTAAAATGAAGACCTGCGCAGAGCCCTGCGCTGCCTCCTGGCCCCCGCGCCAGGTTTTCCGAGCGCTTAGCACAGTGCCGCTCTACCCTCCTTCCATCCCCTCAAAAATCTCCTTGTTTTCTCCTGAAAACTGCCAAAGATCTGGACTTTCCCACTGGAAAAAGGGCGCTGAGCTGCAAGTTCAGAGTGCTGTGGCATCTAGGAGCATAAGGCGACGGTGCTCGGTCATTTGGCATGTTTAAAATTGCCTTAAGTTAATTAACAAGGCTAAATTACTCCTTCAGCAAGCATTGGGGAGCGGGGCATAAACCCTTCACATTATTAGACACAATTAGCTAATAGCGTTGTGCCAGTTCGGGGCTACTTACCGCAAAACTGCAATTAAAAAAAAAAAAAATCATATAATACAGGATTACTTTTTTTCCTGGGGGAATTGGTAAAAACTTCTTGGCTGCCAGTTGTTTTAGAAAGGGATACCTGGAGCATCCATCTGTCCGTCTATTCCCAGTTGCACCTGGACACGTGCTTGGGACGGACATTCGGCCTTTGCCAAACATTGGGCACAAATCTTGGCCCTTCCCCAGTTGTTTCCTCTCCCTGCTCCTACACAGGGTGAGACCGTTAATTAATGACCCCCAAAAGAACTAAATTCCCTACCCCGTAATCAGTAAAAGCCTGAATGGCTCCCGAAGCCGTGTGGAAAGCAAGCCCTGTCACTGCCCAGAACTCCCTGTGTGCGAATCAACAACTTCACTAAAACCTATTTTGGGGCAAAAAGGTGCAAATGCTAAAGGTTGGGCCCTGCTGCCAGGGGTCGGATCTGCCTGCTGGTCACGGCAGCACCTTGATTTAATTGAGCACTAAGAGGCAATTTCATGTTGGGCTTGGCATCTGCTTTAAAAAACATCCCTAGGATAACTAAATTTGGTAATTTTCCCTTTCTTCCCGCCTTTTTTTAAGGATTTACTGAATCCTTGGTGATAAGCCTACGTGAGGATGGAGTGAAACCTCCTCCAAATAACCCTTCTTTCCATCGCCTTGTGGGGCTGCTACGGGTGAAAATAGGTGATGGGGGCCACAGTTTGGGGGCTCTTCCCAACGTTTCCACCCGGATGAAGGGCGCTTAGTGCTGCACGTGATCCAGGCGGCTTCGCTCCGGGAGCGGGAAGGGGAGGCCGGGAAGGGGCTATGCATCTGGGTGACCTTTGTTGCTTTTCTTCAGCAGCTTTTGCAGGCCTGGCGACATGAAGTAAGGCTTTTCCGTGGAGCCGTCGTGGCGTTCCAGGTCTTCCACTGCAAAGAGAGAAGGGCAAGAGAATCCCAGCCCACGCTCCGGAGGGAAACGGTGTGGATTCGTCGCTGCATGGAAAAGATCTCCCCCAGCACTGCGCCATAAAGCAGCTCATTTGGAATTTGGCATCGTTCAGCACACGGCACAGAGGTGATAATTGGCATTTTTTGCATGATTTCCCTCGCCCCGGAGATGCCGTAATCGTCCCGATGCAGTGGCCGCCTGTTCAAGGTGCCTCCGCTTGGGCCTGGCGCCAGGGAGACTCCTGCTCTCCCTTGGAGAGCACCTTCCCTTAAGGAATGGCCTGGCAATTAGCAGAGCGCGGGGCAGCCCAGCTCCCTGCGTCGCTCCGCTCAGCGCCAGCTACTCCTGGCTTTCTGTAGACAGAAGGGCGAGGGAGAGGGAGCCACACTGGGGCAGGCAGCTTTCCTGGCTGTCGCTCCCACGCATCCCGTCAGCAAATCTGTCGGGAGCGGCTCCCAGCACGGCGCCAGCTCCCCCAGCCTTTCCTTTTTGTTTACGGCTGCGGATTAGGAACAAAGATCTCTACTTAAAAGCAACACAAAGCTGCGTGTGGGCAGGGAGCCTCAGCAGCAGCGCCCGGAGCGCCGTTTTGGGTACAAAAATCCTCAAAAAGGGGCAGGAAGCCGGGCTGGGCATGTTGTCTGTCCTGGGCCGCTATCCCTGGCTGCCCTTGGGATCAGGGCTGCCCTTCAGCAGGATCTCGCTCAGCTCAGGGGACATGTAGTAGGGCCTCTCCGGGGATCCGTCGTTCCTCTCCAGGTCTTCGCCTTTCCGCAAGCCCCGGAGGCCACAGCAGAGAGGGTAAAAAGCAGCAGGAGAGCCGGGAAAAGGTGCAGCGAGGGTGGGACAGAGGCACGAGGAGGAATGAAAAGGAGAAGGAAGAGAGAGAAAAGGGAAAATCCATTAGTCGCAGTTAGATCCCACCACCAAGCCCAAAGTACCGGAGCGGAGTGGAGTGATCATGGAGGCCTAACGCGAAGCCGCAGGTTTCCGCTTGCAAGCGGAGGGAGAGGAGGAGACGGAGAGGCAGAAGTGGAAATAAAATGTTGCAGCTGCAGATAGAGCTGGAGGATTAGTTCTTGCATCCCTCAAAACCGCATTAGGCTCAAAAATGATCCTTGGTGCCGGTTTTACATGTGGGTATGGAGGCGCATGGCTCCTCCGAAGCAGGACTGGGAATAAGCCCCGGTCCTGGCAGATCCCTCCCAGCACACCAAGCGGTCGCCAAAAAAAGAGACATCTGTCAATAAACGGTGGCAGAGCCCAAAGCGGAAGCTATGGGAGCCACAGGAAAACGTCTGGACTGTGGCAGGAAGCGCAAGGCTGCGGCAGCAGGGAAGCGGGAAGGCTGGCATGGAGCCGACACACGCCGGGGACGGTGACACTTACAGAAACAGAGGAAGAGCGTGTCCACGCACATGCCGTAGACGCTGAAGAAGCCGTGTGCGATCAGATAGGAGCCCACGATCACTGTCTGCAAGAGAAGGTGCCCGGGCCACCTTCCGGACTGGGAATCCGCAGCCAGAGCCTCCCCATGGAGGAGTCTCTATTCCCCCGTCCCCGGCAAACTCGGGCGAAGCCGAGGACACGGCTCACCAGAATTGGCACCCAGTAGTAGTTGAGGGTTGGGGCCGTGTCCTGGACCAGCTTGATTCGCTGGGTGAAAAAGAAGAAGGCCAGGATCCCTAGGGAGGAAAACAAGGAAAATAACGGGGCCACTGAGGAAAGCGGGTGGAAGGAGACGGGCGGGATACGGATGCGGGGATGGAGGTGTCCAGCGAGGCCGGGGCCTGTGGCGGGAGGGCTTGGGGAGGTCGTGCCCAGACCACTCACCGACGCTGCCCACAATAAGCAGTTTGCCCAGGAAGAAGAGGAAATCCGTGACTTTATCCAGAACGGCCACCCTGGAAAGCAAAGGGAGATGAGTGGCTGCCCTGGGGCCAGCAAGCGGCGTGGGAGGAGGAGGAGGAGGAAGCAGCCGAAACCCCACGGATGGATGCAGAGTGCCTGCGTAGCGGCCTGGGACTGGGAGAGCCATAGGCACCTCCTAAACTGCTCTCCGGAAAGTGGAGGCCGGGACTCACCTGATGATGTTCCTCATGAGCAGGAAGAAGGCGTTCCGGGCGGATGCGCAGAAGTTGGTGCCGTAGACGGCGATCTGCAGGGATGGAGAAGGAGGAGTGGGGAGGAGAGGTGGAGCCGCGGAGTGCGCGCCATCCCCACACGTGGCGCATGGGTAGGTTAGGGGCGAGTCCAAAACCATTGGGATAAGTTATGGCCAAAGCCCAGACACCTCAGGCTGATCCCGCCTGGCAGCTCTGAGAAGGTCCGAGCCAAAGCTGCAGGACCAGGGACAAGATTTTCCAGGGAATGCTTCACCCTCGGGTGAAACTGAGACCCCCCTGCCGTGGGGAACATTCCGGCTGCTCCGGGCCCGCGGGATCATACCATGATGTACGCGTTTCTGTTGAGGAACTTGATGAATTTCTCCAGGCACCAGAAGCAGCACTTGAGGCAGCCCAGGAGGAACTTGGCGAACTTGTTGTCTGCAGCTGGGGCACGAACACCGCGGGCATCGGTGAGGGGACACAGCGCAGGAATCCCTGGCCACCTCCCCACGCCTATTCCCCAGCCAGCCCCGTTCCCGAGCTCTTGGGAAAAGCCCCGTGTTCTTCTGCGGCACTGTGTAGCTGCAGCAAGACTTGGTGGCACCTCCATGGAATCTGCTGGCCACCAAGCCGGAACCTTTGGCTTTTTGCCTGGAAAACATCTCTTGGATGAGATGACCACGGAAGGGGGAATATCCCGCCCTGAACACTGAACTGACTCCCCTGGATTAGCCGCCAGCCTCGATGTCTCTGGAATATGGGAGAGCAGCTTCACAACCCACTCCACTTTAGGCACCTTTCAGCCGGTGGTCCAGATACTCCAGCGTGACCCGGATGACTTGGACAATGGCGAGGATGAGGGATCCGAAGGCCAGCGAGCCGGTGTGGTACCTGCCCCGCGGAGACCACCCATGTCAGCATCGGAAAACACCGCCTATCCGCAATGCCGGCTCTCCGGAGCCGCCCACCTGAGTGCCCGTCCGAAGGCGGAGAAGAGCGGGAACGCCGGGATGTCGTCGGGCTTCTTGAAGGCCCAGTAGTAGGAGGCGAAGGCGCCGGCGAGCGTCACCTGGCCCAGTGCGATGACAAAGTTGGCCAGCCAGAAGAACATGAAGATGTTGAAGAACTGGAGGGCGATGAGGTACTTGTGGTAGGCGCTCTCGCCGCCGTAGAACGCGAAGAGGCACTGGGCGTCCGGGCACGCCTTGGTCACGTTGCTCGTGTTGAACGTCTGCGGGGAGAGGCGCTCAGGGCCGCGGGCAGGCTTTTCCGAGCCTGGAGCCTCGCGTTTCCGGATTGTCAGGTCGGCTCCCGCTTTGCTCCGCGACGCGACGCTTGGCTGAGCAGGCGCTGGGTGGGGCGAAACGCAGAGCGCACGGCAGCCCCAGGGGAAACCGCGCAGTGCGGACGCCCGCGGAACAGGCGGCCTCGGCAGAGGGAGCGCCACTTCCCAGGAGTCCTTCCTCACCTCAGGCATGCAGATCTGCCCGGAATACGGGCACGCCGTCTCATTGAACACCTTGTAGACGGCCTCGTTGGAGGTCGACAGGAAACTAGGGAATGGCAGTTAAGGAGAAGCATTTGGGGAGAAAAATAGAGCGGGAGCTGCCGACACCGCCTTTCTGGGATGGCTTTTTTCCCTGTTGTTTCCCTGTGTTTAAGCAGCTGCGGAAGCTGGAGCTTCCCGGAGCGGGAACGGCCCCAGATCAGGGTGCGTGGGGAGGATACACGGCGGTGCTGGCCCAGTACGCGATGCACAGGCACAGCAAGAAGAAGGTGCAGAGAGGGAAGAGTAGGGATGTCATGATGTGACCGATGGCCCTGTGGGGAAGCGGGAGAGCGTGAGCGCTCCGGGAAGTGCGCGGGAAGCGCGCGACCACTCCGAGCGCCCCAGCACCTGCTGGCCTCCTTGATGAGTGCGATGGCGATGAGGATGCGCTTGCGGAGGAAGATGAGAAGCAGCACGATCACCACCTCCACGACGCACAGGATGATCACTGCAGGAGAGCAGGGGACATGCTGGTGGCGCCGCCGGGAAAGCCACCATGTGGATCCTCCTTGCTGGGGACAGGGCCACTGGAGACTTACTGAAGGCCAGCCAGGTCTGCCGCAGATGCAGGTAGACGCGGAGATCCGTCTGGAAGCCCAGGTCCTTCAGGGAGACGTCGGAACCAGCCTCCCCCTTCAGCTTGGCGTATTCCAGGTAGCAGTGGAAAATCCCTGAGGAGAGCGGACGCGTTGGTGCTGGGCGGCGCACGCCGGAGGGGCCACCCGCGCACTCCGGGGCCACCGCTCACCGTAGGCCAGCACCAGGATCACCAGGACCATCATCACCCAGACCATGATGCCGGCCAGGTAGCGCAGCAGCACGATGAAGAGCAGGCTGGCCAGCATGGCGATCACGAGGCCTCTGCGGAGCGGAACGGGGCGGAATGGCGCGGGGAATCCTGACGGAGCACGGCTCCCCTTCCCGCAAGGACTGGAGCCGTCTCCCTCCTTTCCCTCATGGCTCCTCTCTCCCAAAATGAGAAGGAAGAAAAGGGGAATCCGGACCCCCTCCAAACCGCCCCGAACCGTCACGGCTTGTCGGCACATTCCAGCACGCTCCGGCACGCTCTGATGGCTCCTGCTCACATGATTATCCAGTACCAGGACACCGTGTAGTCCTCAAAGATCTTCATGGCCAGCTGTCTTGCTTCCAGGACCAGGTTGGCTTTCCTGGCGCGGGAATGGGAAGCAACATCAGGATAAAGTGGAGCAGAAAGACCAAACCAGAAGCTGTCCAAGTAAGGAAGTGGTGCCTGGCACCGCAGTTTTCCCGGTGGAGGGAGCCACTCACTTGGCCCCTTCCAGCAACTCCGTGACGTTCCGGCGGCGCCCGGTGCCGTCATCGTACGTAGTCTCGTTGGCCACCATGATGACGCCCTGTTTGGCCTGCACGGCGGGGAGGCACCGGCGAGCCACTGCACCACATAGATAAGGAATGTCGGCCGTGCGGATGTAGAACCCGGAGCCCTCCGGCATGGAGCCAGCATGGAGGAGCCCCCAGTTGGGAGCCCATCGGACAGGGAGAAAACGGGAATCTGGCCCGATGGGCTGTCCCGGGAAGGAGCTGCCCCCATCTGGGGTCCTGCTTCCCACCCTGGCCTCCCTGCTCCGATGGAACGCTGTGACCTACGTGGTGTGCTGGGAATGAGCATCGCCGGACACTCCTGGTTCTTCAGAATCTCAATGGGATTCTGGAAGAGTGAGAGGGGCGGCCAGCATGAGAATGCATCCTCAGCCAGGGGTGATTCCGGTGTTGGGTTCCCGGCACTCACCTTGAGCGGGTTGCTGAATCCCGGCACGCAGAACTGCCGGTAATATTCCATGTCGCTGGAGCTATATGCGCTCAACAGGGTGAGGAAGCGATCCGGGCAGCGGTTCACGCAGATCTGGAAGCAGCCTCAGGAGCAGAGCGGGAGCGAGGCCGCCAGCCCCCCACCCCATCCCACTTCTGGAAGCTGCCTCTGCGTGGGAATACCATGCTTCCCTCCTCATTCCGCTTCCCTCCTTGCCCTGTTTCCCTGCTCTGCCGCTTCCCTCCTCTCCCACTTCGCCCCCTCTTCCTGCTTTCCTCCTTGTCCCATTTCCCATTTCCCTCCTCTCCTGCTTCCCTCCTCTTCCCACTGTCCTCCTTGTCCTGCTTCCCTTCTCTTCCCGCTTCCCTCTGTTTTTCCCATCCCAAGTGCACGGAGAAGCCAGCAGCACAGGTTGCTTCTTGGACTTGCACTGAAAGCAAAGTGCCAGCAACGCTGGGAGCGCATCCAGGATCCCAGCAGAGCCGGATACCTGTGTGGTTGGACACTGGAATTCCAGCAGCACCAGCGGGCTGGCGCACTTGACGATATCGAAGTAGAAGAGGAAGGACTTGTTCCTATGGATGGACGGACACACGGATGCATCAGTGGGATCTCACCGAGCCAGGGTGGCCCAGAACAATCCTGGAGGCGGATGCGTGGCTTCTCCGGTAGTGTTCCCAGCTCTCCCATTGCCAGAGACACGTACGCATTGGGAGTTCCCTGCTGGCCGCAGAACTGGCCCCGGCTGTCCGTGGGGTAAATCACCTTCCGGGGGTCTCCATGCGTCCAGGCTGGGAGCGGAAAACACCGGCTTGGATTGCGGCTCCCAATATCCACTCCCAATCCATGCATTTACACGGGATGCGGAGTGGGACCTACCCACGATGCCCACAGCCACGTAGCCCACGATGGCGACCACCAGCAGGACGCAGCAGATGATATCCGTGCAGCCCCTGTGGAGCGGGACCGTGAGCTGGGCTTGGAGTCGGAGCCGCCACTCCAAGGGCGCTCCCAGGACTCGGGACTCGGAGCCAGAGCCTCTGCTCCGTGGGTACTCCCAGGAGCCGGAGCCGGCACTTACCGATCGTAAATAGGACCTTTGAAAGTCGGGTCATATTTGTGCGGCGTCCCTGCGGAAACAGGAGAAAGCACTCAGAAAAAGGAGCGGCCGGAGAGGGCTGGACCAGCCCGGCGTCTCCCGACGTTCCTGGCACCTCCTGGCTCTTCCCTCCCATCCTCACAGCTCATCCTGGCGGCAACCTGCTGCCGGAGGCAACGGAGCGACCCGGAGGCGTCGCGGGGCGGCTGGATATGGGGATTGTTCCCCAGTGTTGTCCTTCCCTTCTTGCGATGCCTCCGGCTTCCGGGCATGGAGATGCTTGTCCGATTGGAAAAAAAGTTTCCATGGAGTTCTCCAAGCAACCCTCTCCAAACAAACCTCTGTTCTGCTCCCGAGAATTTCCCCAAGTCCTCAAATTTTGGTGGATCCCACCTCCCGGAGCAGCACTATCCCAGCTCTCCGGGCAGCCAGAGCCGCCCGTGCTCCCATTTTATTTTTAGGGTGGGATTGAGGCCAGCTCCGCGCCCGCGTTCCCGGAATGAGCACGGCCAGTCTGAGCTGGGTGGCTCTGGGTTTGCGGAGCGAGTGGCGTCTTCCCATGGAGCCCCAGCGTTTTCCCGCAGAACCCCGGCGTTTTCCTGTGGAGTGGGTGACATTTTCCCACGGAACCCCAGCATTTTCTCACGGACCTGGCGGCCTTTCCCCACGGAGCATCCCACTCCCAGAGGCAGTGGAGGCTGCAGCCTCCCGAGCCAGAGACTTTCCGCCCGTCCAGGGCCTCTCCTGCTCTTTATCTCCGGGTTTCCAGGGCTCCAGCCGCCCTGGTTACGCATTAACTGCCGGCACACCCGGAGCCGCCCTCCATGCCCGGCCAGAAAGAGGCACTGGGATCAGTGCCGCTTCTCTGATGTTTTTCTGCCTTTTTTTCTTGTTTTATCCCCTCTTTTTTCCCTCCCATTCCTGATCTTTTCTCCAGCAAAATTCCCTCCATGCCACCGTGGAACAAGCCGTCGCTCCGGCCTCTCCATGCAGCTCGCCGAGGACACGCTCCGTGCAGCCGGAGCCGCCAGAGCGGGCGCCTCCACCGGCCTTACCGTGCTTGCCGTAGTAGCGCTCCGAGTCTCCGGCCATGCCGGCGGGAGCGGGGCCACCGTCACCGGAGCAGCGCCGGAGCGGGAGCGGGAGTGTGTGGCCAGAGCTGGCTCACGCACATTCCGGTGTGCCGAGCGCGCCGCCCCGGACGCCGCCCCGGAGGCGCCGCCAAGCGCCCGGAAAGACAGAGGCCCCAGCAGCAGGTGCCGCTTCCTCCTCCTCCTCCCGCTCCGGGAGATTTTCACCCGGCCGGTGCTTCCTTCTTACTCGGAGCCTGGGAAGGGAAACTCGGCACTAACTCTGCTGACGAGATCCCGGCCAGGAGACAGGTTTGCACAGGAAGAGCCGGAGCTGGGGGCCCTGCAAGCAGCGCCAGGATGTGCCTGGCCCTGTGGGACACATGGAGCGTTCGGGACACATGGAGCGTTCAGGACACATGGAGACGCTCATTCCCAGTCCCATGGGACTCATGGAGCTGTTCAAGATACACGGAGCCGCTCATTCCAGGTCCCGTGGGACACACAGAGCCATTTGGGACACATGGAGTCATTTGGGACACACGGAGCTGCTCGTTCCCAGTCCCATGGGACACATGGAGCCGTTCGGGACACACGGAGCTGCTCCTTCCCAGTCCCATGGGACACATGGAGCTGTTCGGGACACACGGAGCTGCTCGTTCCCAGTCCGATGGGACACACGGAGCCGTTTGAGACACACACAGCTGCTCTTTCCCAGTCCCATGGGACACACGGAGCCGTTCAGGACACACGGAGCCACTCGTTCCTGGTCCCATGGGACACGGAGCCGTATGGGACACACAGAGCCGTTTGGGACACACAGCCACTCATTCCTGTTTCCGTGGGACACACAGAGCTGCTTAGGAAACACGGAGCGGCTTTTTCCCAGTCCCATGGGACACAGAGAGGCTCCTTCCCGGCCGCATCCCTATTTTTAGGCTGTAAATAAACACTGCGCCGGGGTGGGAACAGGCAGGCGCCGCCGGGGCCGGCCGCGATTCCCACCAGCACGCGGTGCCGGGCCTGGAGTGGCTCCTCTCTGGGAGCTGCTTCCCAAGGGGAAGGAAAAGCATCGCCACAGGGAAGGGGCATGGGAAGGGGCTTGGGAATGGGTCCCGTTCCCGCAGTGCCGGCGGACGGGAAGCCCCACAGCCATCCTGGGGATCCTGAGGGTCCCGGGTGCCACCGCAGCACCTGGAGCATCCCAGGATCCAGCCTGTTCCTGAGCAAGGGAGGTGATGGGGTCGGTTCCCACCGGTATCTGGAGCCCCAGAGCCCGGAGAGGCCAGAGGAGGGAGAGGCTCCGGGAGCGAAGTGGGAGCCAGATGGGCCTCAGCACCACTGGGATGGATCCCTGGATCCCGGTGTGCCTGGTTGGGCCAGAGCAGCAGCTCCTAGCAGGAGAGATCCGGGTGGATCCCCAGGAAGGGCTGGAATCCTGCAGGGATCTGCCTGGCATGAGAGTCTGGGAATGGAACCCGCAGGAGGCACTTGGGGATGGGGTCCCTAGCAGGGATGCGGGTCCATGGGGGCCACAGCATCCGGGAATGGGATCCAGGCAGGGATGCGGCTCCGGGAGAGGGATCCCAGCGGATCCC
>VZSV01000527.1:55859-69026 GCA_013398735.1 Nothocercus julius | reverse complement strand
TGGTCTCCAGGATGAGCTGCTCCATCACCTTTCCAGGGAGGGAGGTGAGGCTGACTGGCCTGTAGTTGCCTGGGTCCTCCTTCTTGCCATTTTTGAAGACTGGAGTGATGTTGGTTTCTTCCAGTCCCCCGGCACCTCCCCCGTTCTCCAGGACCTTTCAAAGATGATAGAGAGCGGTTTAGCAATAACATCTGCCAGCTCACGCACTATTCTTGGGTGCATCCCATCTGGGCCCATAGATTTGTGGGTGTCCAGTTTGCCTAAATAATCTCTAACCCAATCCTCCTCGACCAGCGGAAAGTCTTCCTCTCTCCAGATTTTCTCTCTTGTCTCCAGGTTCTGTATTTCATGGGGACTAGCCTTAGCAGTAAAGACAGAAGCAAAGGCGGCATTTAGTAACTCTGCCTTCTCTGTATCCTCTATCACCAAGGCACCTACCCCGTTCAGCAGCAGGTCCACATTTTCCCTAGTCTTCCTCTTGCTGCTGATGTATTTGTAGAAGCCCTTCTTGTTGTTCCTGACATCTCTTGCTAACTCTAATTCCAAATGAGCCTTGGCCTTCCCTGCATTCTCTGACAATGATCCTATATTCTTCCCAAGTGATTCGTCCCTTCTTCCACGTGATGTATGCTCTCTTTTTCTGTTTTAGTTTTCCCAAGAGCTCCTTTCCCATCCATGCAGGTGTCCTGCCCCCCTTGCTCGACTTGTTTCTTGTAGGGATGCATGGATCCTGAGCTTGGAGGAAGTGGTGTTTGAATATTAGCCAACTCTCCAGGACTTCCTTTCCTTCTAGGACCCTGGCCCAGGGGATTCCTCCAAGGAGCTCCCTGAAGAGGTCAAAGTTGGCTCTCTTGAAGTCCAGGGTTGCAATCCTTCTTCCTGCCCAGCTTCCTCCTCGCAGGATCATGAATTCCAACATCTCGTGGTAGCTGCAGCCAAGACTGCCCCCAACCTTCACATTTCCCACTAGACCATCTCTGCTTGTTAGTATCAGGTCTAGCAGCACCCCTCCCCTTGTTCGCTCATCAACCACCTGCACCAAGAAGTTATCTATCTGCAGTGTTCTGCAGGAACCTCCTGGACTGTCTGTTCCTAGCTGTGTAGTCTTCCCAGCAGACATCAGGGTGGTTGAAGTCCCCCATAAGGACCAGGGCCTGTGATCATGAGGCTACTTGCAGCTTCCTGTAGAAGGCCTCATCCACTTCCTCTTCCTGGTCAGGAGGCCTGTAGTAAACTCCCACAACCATGTCGCCC
This sequence comes from Nothocercus julius, assembly GCA_013398735.1. Lineage (NCBI taxonomy): Eukaryota > Metazoa > Chordata > Aves > Tinamiformes > Tinamidae > Nothocercus > Nothocercus julius. The sequence continues at coordinate 67,772 of VZSV01000527.1, read as the reverse complement.
TTGTTGGCCTGCCCTTTCATCCTCATCCACAGGTTCTCAACTTGTGCTTCATCTTCCCCTAGGCAGAGCTCCATACATTCCAGTTGCTCTCTCACATAAAGAGCAACTCCACCACCTCACCTTCCTGACCTGTCCTTCCTAAAAAGCACAAAGTTGATGAGCTGCCTGCCAGGATGTGAAATAGGAAAATATAAGGGAAGTCAATGCACTCCCAGGGTGAAGACTCAAAGATCTGCAGTTCTTCCCATTCCTAGACAAAATTAGACAATAGTGTTGGCATTTTACATTGGTTGCATCTATTTTTTTCCTCTGGGCCCAGTATGTTTGGCAATTAAGTTCATCAATCTCATTGAGTTGTATTAAACCTTCATTAATGACTGTGGTTGATAGACTCTCTCAGATGTGGAAGGAATGCATTCTCTGACTGCCTATCCCAAGAGGTCTGAATAAAATGTCAGAACTATATGGTTTTGAATTTATAAAAGTGATCTAAATGTCTTTTTTTTTTTTCAACATCATTATTAGAAATTAATTAATTTTTTTAAATGAAATGCTTTGGTCATGATTTGGGAGAGTTTCTGAAGAGTAATTTCCTGGCTAAGAATTCAGCATTTAAGTTGGAAATCTTTCCACTAGTTGTAAAAAGCTATTTCAAATCAACTTTGCATAGTAATATTACTTTGCATAATAAACAACTCTAAGCATGGGTACTTTAGGTATGACATACATTGATCCCTGGATACTTTAAAAGAATGTAAGAACTAAAAAGGGATTTCAAGACATTTATGACCATATTGCTGATTCTTTGTTTCTCTTTATACAGCAGATGAAGTAACCTGCAACAGAGGGACAGCTCCAACTTCTAAAACCTGTACTGTACTTTAGACCTATTCCCAATAGAATATACAAAACCCAAAATGAGAAAAATCTTATTCAAATAAATAAATAGATAAATAATCATCATGGCATACAGATACATTCCTGGTTTAACCACTCTACTACTTGGATAAGGCTTATTACTAGCTATAGAAGGGCCAAATCTTGATCACCTTAATTGCCGCTTCTTCCTGATGGTGAGGAGACAGTTCTGTTGCGTCTCTCATTTCATTCAATGCGCCTGATTTTGACTGGATGGTGCAGATAGCAAGCCCATCTATTTTGGCCTGATAAATCAAGTTGCATAACTATGGAAGAGGTGTTTCTCCTGCAAACTGAAACACTTCTTATGCCTGTGCATGGCCAGCTGAATTGCTTGCCTGCTCAGTACAACCATGTGTGATTGACCACATGCGCAATCATGGCCTTCACAGAATCACAGAATGGTTAAGGTTGGGAGGGACCTCTAGAGATCATCAATCCAACCCCCCTGCTCAAGCAGAGACACCTAGAGCACAGGGCACAGGGTCACATCCAAGCGGGTTTGGAAGATCTCCAGAGAAGGAGACTCCACAACCTCTCTGGGCAGCCTGTGCCAGGGCTCTGTCACCCTCACAGGAAAGAAGTCCTTCCTCACATGGAGATGGAACTTCCTGTGTTTCAACTTGCACCCATTACACCTTGTCCTGTCACTGGCCACCACGGAGAAGAGTTTGGCCCCATCCTCTTTACATTCTCCCCTCAGGTATTTATACATATTGATCAGATCTTCTCTCAATCTTCTCTTCTCTAGGCTAAACAGGCCCAGCTCACTTCTTAGTCTTTCCTCATAAAGTAGGTTTCCTCATAATTTCCTCATATTCCTTCAAGGTAGGAAAACTGAAGAAGAGCTTAATTTATTATATCTAAATATCTTATAGAAAGACAAGGAAAAAACATCTATAGGTAAAGTATGGAAACTGACCTTCAGCAGCAGCAAACCTTGGGGTTTGTTTGCTTTGTAATAAATTGGGCCAAACTTTAGCCTGGTTTAAAAGATTACAATTCTATTTAAGTCCAAAAAACACAGGATGACACTAATTCTACATTTACTTAAAGATTTAAGGAGGCTGTTATAAGGCATTGAGCCATGCATTCGAGCTCCAATAGCTACCTACTTAATGAGCAGGATACATTTTGTGCACTAATCAAGGCAGGTGTTCTGTAAATGTAATATGTGATCATATAAAGACTGCATCATCATGCATTATTCACAGCAGTTAGGGTTGCCCAAGCAACCTAAATTGTGGCATCTCCTAACTGTTCTGTTTGACTTCGTAATGCCCATGTTCTTTAAAGCAGTCCCTTTCTGAACAGTGTTGTTTTTAAGGATGTTACAAAAGCCGCAACCTTTGGCGGACTGTGGAACCTGGAGGATTTCTCCTTCCCAGCCACTGAAGACCAGCCTGGTGCAGTCTCAGACCCAGGAGGTCTCTCTGTCCCAATCCAATGGATGCAGCTGCTGCTGTTCCTGTTTGCAGTTCCTGTTTGGCAGATCCCTATGCTAAAGAAACATTTCTAGGCACATACCCAAGCAACTGGCTCCCTAGGACCAGGTTTCTGCAAAACCAGCCAGTGTGGTCATGAGTATACATCCACATAACCAGTTTGGAGAGCATTGACTAGAAATTTCCCTGACACATCAGAACCACACTTTTTTTTTTTTTTTTTTTTGACTTTTATGGCTACCCCACTAAACAATGCTCTCTTTTCTGAAAACATCATGTCCTTTTCAGAACAGAATGCTATGGACATTGCTTTTGAGAGGAAGCAGCTGCAACATGCTTCTCATGGCTACTCTGATGGAAAAAGTCCAGTTCTTGGCCTAAAAGCCTCTAGTGTGAAAGCATTTGAATTGATGAAGGGAATTGGTAGAAGTAAGAATTGATAGTTCTGATTGGTTATGTAAACTAAAGTGCTGAATATGTAACAACTTACTATTGCTTAAAAGTTGTAACAAAAAGCTGCTCAGGGTCATTCTTGTGCTCCCAGCCAAGAGGCACCTTATTGCTAGAAATAAAACTTAGCAACTAAAGAAATATGACTCCTCCTGCTCATTAGTGGTGCCCACGAATGAACAAAAAAGAGCAGATAATTTTATCAATCTAATACACAAGCTACATCTATTTCAGTAGTATAGGTAAATGAAAACATGTAATTGCTTCTGAGGGATATGATTACATTTTGGACCTGGTGTGAGCAGGGAAGAGGAGTTGGACAGAGCTTTGAGCTATCTCATCCTTCTGTTCAAAGTGAATAGCCTGAAGACATCAGCAGGGTTTGAGCTTCATCACGCATAGTTTTATATTAGAACAGATACTAGACAACCAACTTTTGAGGAAATACCCTATACCCTCATCCAGCTTTTAGACTGGAAAGATTGGTCACAAAATTATTTAAAGTAACATAGAAAATGCATTTGGTAGAGCTATTGGGGAAATATAAATCAAACAAAAAACTAAACTAAATTGTATTTACCTAGAATTTATCTCTCTTTCCTTACATATCTTGTACCTTTATTCTTTTCTCTCTCTCATTGACTGCCTTTCATTTTCCAACTACATTCCTTCTTTATTGTTACATCATTTTCAATGTTAAATATATAAAACCAAAAACTAATGAAGGAAAAAAAAAACGTTTTCCTCTATGCACTCTAGCCCATTGACCCTAGCCCTCTCAAAACACTCCTGAGAACAGCTGATGAACTTGCTTGGCTACCTCATACCTGTCTTCCTCAGCTCTCCAAGTGCTTTTGAGCTCATATGTTCAGATGATATACCTACAATCTACCTCTTCTCCCCCTCCCTTTCAAACCCTGCAATACAAATATACAGGCAACTTATACACATTCAAGTGTCTCAGATCAAAAGGATTTCAGGTTTACCTTTTCATTAAGCTCAGTATAACAGAATATCATGGGCACAGCATTTTCTTTCAGGAGTTTGTTGTTGCATTCTTTTTTAAAATGATCAAAAGTGTTATGAAAAAAATACTGCTATACTTGGTTGGCTTGAAGTTTTTCCTTTTAACAGCAGCTTCTCATTTCTTGCAAAGATCAGGTCTTGTGAGAGGAAACATATAAATAAAATATACTTTCCACATTTTTTTTTAACATGATTTAATATTGTAGCTAAGCACACACAAAATACCTTTGATATTGAGATTTACTGCACCATTACTTAGGTTTTCCTCCTGTTAAACAGTGTATAGAGCCCAGACCCTTGTATGAACACAAATGCCATGGTATAATACAAATGCACAGGACAGCTCTTCTGGCTCTCTGAAAAGGCAAGTTTTTGTACTATCCAAAAAATCTGTGCCATCACTAAGCTTTTCACATGGCAAGCATCAGTAACATAAACTTAGAAAGCAAAGCTTTCAATAGCATATTCACAGGAAATTCCTGAAACTAAGGGCTCAGACACACTTACAAGAGCCCACAAGAAGCAAGACTAGGTAGTGGCAACCTTGACCAGTAACAACTGGGACAAGAAAGGCAGCTATCTCCCAACACACAGATTGTGTAGCACCAAGCAGACAGGATGAAACAGACTTAGAGGAGGGAGACAGTACTTTTCATGGGGGAATTGCACAGCACCAGACACACAAGAAAAAGTGCTGTAGGGAAAAGTGCTTCACTAAGACAATAGCAGCATGCCCAGGAAAGCTAGGAAAGACTACTTTTCTTCAGGGGAGATGCACAGCACCAAGCATATCACAAGCAAAGATCAGCCTAGTGAAGTCTCAGTAAGGCACTGAACACATCCTCAGCACACAGAGCTTATACTAGCTACTACTCTCCCCCACAATGCATCGCTTACATAGTCAGTCCAGTTCAGTTTCCCCATCCAATACCACCACACCCACACAACCTTGCCTTAATATACCCACGCTCTTCCCTCTAGTATGTGCCCCACCGACTTTTCATGCACTCAGTTGACATTTGTTAACCTCCCGCCTCCCTCTCACTGCTATGCTATGTGCCCCCTCCCCTAGGATGCATGCTTTCACTTTCACAGAAACTGCACGCCTGCTGGCACTCACTTGTGGAAGTAGATGGGCTTATCTTTATCATATTGGTTCTGGCAGTGGTAGGCAGAACACAACTGCACCATCCTCCCCCCACCCATCTCTCCTCTGACAACACTCCTGCTGAATCACCAAGAATACAAACTCACAGACACTGTTAATTCACTACCCTGAACTGAGCCCCCCTCTCAGTGACCCTTCAAGAGTGATATAAACAGGGCAACTTCTCCCAACTCAAAGATGGAGGTGCCAGCTTCAGCCCAATTCTTGTGATAACACTGCACCACGATCACTGGTTAGCCACTCTCTGCGTAGAACCTTTCTGACCATTTGCAGCTTTGGAACTCAACATGAGTTTTCATCATTCCTCCCCTTCTGTGATTCAAGTATTTCCTTTCCTTTATTCTCACATTGGCTCTGCCGCAACACCCCAGTCCTCTTGTATTGATCCATCTAAGCCAGCCATGAGAGTCAGAGCTCGGCCGCTTCTCTGAGCAGGGATTGCACTATCTCCTATCCACATAAGAGCCAGGGACACAAAGTTATTGGATTTTGCAGCATGGTTCTGTTCTTCATGTCCAGAAAGGAAACCTTTATATATATAGGATCAAGGAAGGAAATTGCTACCCTGTTACTTCCCCCAAGTCTTCAGAGCCCTTGTGCCTCTAATCCTGTAGAAGAGGGGAGCCTGAAAGGGATGTTTAGACCACTTGGGCAACAGTATCACTTGCAAAACACTGTGAGCAGCAGCAGAAATAGGCACTGGAGCTGAGGGCTGAGAATGGGAAACCCTACTATAGAAATCTGATTCCCACAAAAAGTTGTACAGCTAGGAAAAGCTTTCTCCCACCTTGCAACAGTGCCTGCTAGCCAGGGGTTACTAGGAGACCTGAAATACCAAGAGCCGTCAAGGGATTATGAACAGGCTTTTCCACCATGACATTGCCCTAGATCTTGTTGATCGAATGCTCCCTCCATCTCAGGCACAGCTAGTGGGAATTGAGTCATTTTTGCAAGCCTTGATTTTCTCAAAAGCAGGAATTTGCCTTTGTGAGTTGGTAAGTTTACAAAACCCCACCTTTTTAAGACTGAAATGCCATAAAACAAAATTACATGAATGATATGAAAAATATAAATTAATTTTGTTCACCAAAGTTTGACTCTTGGGAACATAATCTAGATAATAAACTTGATAAGATAGATCAATACATTGTTGAAATTAAACTTTTCAATTTGAGGTGGCTTCTGCATTTTTCCATTTTGTAGAGCCATACTCCCACTTTACATTAGATCAAGATATAGAAGAGCTGTCCTATCTCAATGACCAATGAGCTTCTCTTAGATGAATGGCAGAGACCTAACTTTAGCATCACCTATTGCAGGAATTAACTGAAGAGAGCTCTTATATCTTATAAAAGGAACCTTTTGGAGAGGAGCTAAACCCTCACGCTTACAAGAGCAGCCCCCAGGGAGCACAAGCGACCAGGAGTGTGGCAACCAGAGTGGGCAAACAGGGTGTGGTGCGGCAGTTTGAGCAGGCAGGGCATGCAGCAGCGAGCTCCCCAGAGTACCCACTATGGCAATTACTCGTCAGAGGGCTGCATCAGCACTTACTAAAAAGGAGACAGGCACCCAGACTGACCAACCCATAAAGCATGCAGCCATCCAGATGTCAGGCTGTAGAGAGTGCCAAAGCCTGACACTTCCTTTGGACAGCTGCAGGGATAGCAACTGTGTGAGATGTGAGCAGGTGGAAGATCTGCTCAGCATGGTAGTTGAGCTAAAAGAGGAGATTGAAAAGCTGAGGAGTATCTGGAAGACAGAGAGGGAGAAACAGGAGCAGGCACCAGGAAGTCCCCAGCAACAAAAAAATACAGATTCCATTCCCCCCAGCTAACACAAGGGAGAAAAAAACAGGATGACAATGTATGGATAAAAGTCCAGGCTCGAGGTGGCAGGAGAAATTGTTCTTCTCCCATCTCACCCTACCAGGTACCCCTAGCCAACAGGTACAAGGCCCTGGAGGAGGAAGGGCAATCAATGGATGGTGAAGGAAAGAGTCCCTCTCCTCCAAAAATACTAATACAGTCAGAAAGGCAAACCTCCCATATTGTAACCACTATCAGGAGGAAGAAAAGGCGGGTTATAGTCATGGGGGATTCCTCAATTCAGGAAACAGAGGGTCTGATATGTAGATAGGACCCTCTTCTAAGGGAAGTCTGTTGCCTTCCTGGGGCCCGGGTTAAGGATGTCACCAGGAAACTTCCCAGCCTGGTTTGACCCACAGACCAGCAACATCCGTTGCTGGTCCTACATGTGCGTTTGGCCAGTTGATGGGGCGGGGGGGCGACAGAAAGAGACAGACACCAAGGGAAAGAATGGTTGTGTTTACTATTAATATCAAATAATACAGAAATGAAAGGATACATCTAGCAAAACAATAAGCTTACTGCGCGCTGGGTTTTAACAACAGACAAAACAAGCAAGATAATGCACTACTATTCCCATTACTATATAGAAGCACCAAAAGTTCCACAGGAACTTTAGGAAAAATTTCTTAACAGTGAAGGTGACAGAGCCCTGGCACAGGCTGCCCAGGGAGGTTGTGGAGTCTCCTTCTCTGGAGACCTTCCCAACCCGCTTGGACGCAGTCCTGAGCCACCTGCTCTAGGTGACCCTGCGTGTGCAGGGGGGTTGGACTAGATGATCTCTAGAGGTCCCTTCCAACCTTAAGCATTCTATGATTCTATATGAGAAAGAGAATAGTGATTAAGAAAAAGATACATCACCAATTGCCTAAATACATTACCATCATCCAGATCCACAATCGCTGGGGAGCCCCTGTTGCAGCGAGGATTTGGAATTGTGAGTTTAGCTCTTGCATTCTCAATCAAGTCATGTTGGCCAAGGCCTCCACCTGCGAGGTGAGATTATGTACAATAATTCTATTTTCATTAATCCACTTATTGTGATACTAACAATTATAGACTATAACATCTGCAGCAGTTGAGAGAAAGGGGGTAGAAAAAAAACCCTTAACAATACCAGTGTCAAAATTGCCACATAACAACTGCTGCTACCACTTTCCCCGTGTCGTGCACACCCATCCGCTGTCCTGGCTCCCAGATTCGGTAGTGCTGACTTCCTTCAGGAAAAGGGAGCAGGAGTACAGGTGTTGAAGCACCCCCAAGTCCTTTGCTGATAGTACAGCCTCTTCATCCACCTTGCCAGGATGATGGTGGGAGGTTCTTTCTCTTCCTCTAGCATCCACCTGTGGCTGTTTTCATGCCTTTTCTAAGGCTATCCTCATCTTGCTCCTTTGCTGCTGGTTCTGGGTTTCCCATGCCTCTGAACTGGCTGTTTTGGGGGAGCTTTATGCACCCAGGAGACTTGTTCCTTGCTTGCTGTGCTGCCCTCAGTGTGGTGTTCCCCATCCCCCAAGGTCACGTTTCTCCATGAACACCAACAATTGCCTGCTGGCGAGTTGTTTATAGCCCTGGAGCCACCAGGCCTCTGCTATCATCCTGTACTCCCCTATGCTGCATTTTTTCTTGAGAGTCAGGGATAGTGATTAATTCACACATGTAAGCAATTCCCTTCTTGGGGAGAATTGCAACAGTTGGGGGTCTTATTGCAACAGTTGGTTCCCTTTCATCCCAGGATTCTCTATCCTTGCCTTCCCATAATCCCAAGCAACAGGGGCATGCATTCAGGTCAAACATCAGGCTAAGGGACCCCATTCATTCTCCTATTTGGGGACCAGGGGTTCTTCTTTCTTGTTCCCTTTCTTTGTGCTTAAACATTTTACCAAGTCTCATCCACCCACACATCTCGGTCCTTGGGGCTTACCAACTGACTCAGGCTTACCCAGTTGTTTGAACCCTGGCCAAAGGCTGCCACATGCACCTCCCACTTTGCCAGCCCCTTGCTCCTTGAGCAAGGTCCTTCAGCAACCTCAACTCCCAGGGTCTAATGTCCATCCATCCCCACATTCCAGCTATTTGTGATCTGTGTAATTGGTACCCCACTTCTGACACCAAAATTCATTGTCATAATTTAAGAACAAATGACAGTGAAGACTAAATGTACTTGGATACCAAAACACTTTAGTCTCAGATATATGCAATTTTACAAATTACACGACTTGACTGTTGTGCAGGAGAGAGGACACCATTCAGAAGAAAAGTCAAATGAGTTAGCATAGTGGTTCCAGCCATGCTATGTGTAATCCTGATGCATAGCCATGGGGTCCCCAAGTTCTCTCTCCTTGAGTGACTCCAGACACCATGAGTTATATGATTGGGTAGAGAATACCCAGTTCTTGATTGGCTTGTTCAAAATCACTCAGTGTCCAAAAACTGGCTGTTGCTGGCACTCACAATCTGCTTGTCTCAAGTGTTCTTGACACATTTGGAACTTTCAGTGGTTGAGAAGTTGTTTACGCTTGAAGTACTTCTCTATTCTTATAAATAAACTGCTCCCTTATCCTATAGGGCTAACTAAAGTCCATATGCTAACACTGTTGGGATAGGGCTCATTGAACCCCCAATAACTGATAAACTCAGAACACAAAGAGTCATCTGACTCTGTCCAAGGCCACCAGCACATACTGACATCAATGACAGTCTGTGTAACTTAGATCAAAGCCAAGAGGGCAGTGGCTGCTGTGTGCAGGCAAAGACTGCATGATTATATATGCACTTGATGAAACAAGGGACTCCAGGGGACTTTCCAAACATATACCTAGAAGGCACTGACATGGCAGTACAACCCTCCACTTCCAAATCAACAGCTGGAATCAGCCTCACAGCTGTTGCTCCAACTGGGTAAGTATGAGTGAGTGTGCAAGTAAACTGTGAGGGAGTAACTGACTGTGCTATGTGAATAGCTTTCTGCTATTAAAAATAAAACCAAATGGATTCTATTAATCATAGAACACTTTTTAATCATTTAGCTACTAAAAAACACTGGTTGTGATCTGTGTCTTCCTCCAACTGGATCCCCTAACAGGGAAAAGGGAATTTACAATAACTGAAGATTAAAAAAAGTTTGGTATCACCTTTGGAAAACACATCATTTCATTTTGACTGCCAACGAAAATAGCAAACCATGTCAAACAATTAGTTAAATACCACAGTATCTGGAGTAAGTGATCAAACAACTATTTGTCACAAAAACAGTTATTTTATATATCAATGCAACCATTTGTTTTAATAGAACAAAATTAAATTTGACAATTTGAACTACTTGTGCATTGATAATTCCTATAAACGTATTCTCACCTTAAAAGTGCATATACCAGAGCAGCAATGAAAGTGAAACTCAGTATAGCTACCATCAGTACTGGGTTACTTATTCTTTTTATAACTGAATCATTATCTAATTTCAAACTGTTAACTTCTACTTGGTGACTGGCTATTCCACATCTAAAATTTAAAAAATATATATATTTAATATATATATGAAGACATATACATATACATACTAAATTCTTGAGATCACAGATTAATCATCACTTGGGGGAAAAATGGGGTGGGGGGAAGCAAGAGTAATCAGCTGAATTTTTCTAAATAGAGAGCTTGCTGCAGAGGATTGCACAACATTATTTTTACGTAATAATTCTTTAGATCCTTTACCTGCTTGATTTGATGTGTTCTAAGTGCAGTCTGTTTATACAGTGTAATAAATCTATTTTATCAGGAGTATTAGCAAATACATTGCAGTTAGGCTAAGAGAGCATCTTTTCAGAAACCTAATTTATATCATTCATGTGGGAAAAGGATCACTAATATTTGCATTTCAGTTGCATTTAAAGCAATAAATGTCTATTTGGATAAATAGGAGCCATATCATATGCTTTATCTGCCTGTTCTGTGCATTTTATATCCTTCGTCTGGAAACATGGGCAAAGCTTGGACAGAAGAACACACATCCAGACTTCTGTCATTACCCTGTCATTTGTTTTATATTAATTTCATATCTGCAAAAAACAGAATGACTTGTTAACACTAACATTCATTAAACTATAGCTAGAGGCATAAGCAAAATAAAATGATCTGCAACATGCTGCTAAAAATCACTCCTGTTGCAATCAGGAAGTGAAATGAACCACAGTTGTGAACATTATGAAACCAGCAGAGTTAAGCTAACTTTGGAAAAAGATGACACAAAATGTCATATTGAAGCTATGTTCATGTACAGTTGAAGTGCAGTTACTAGATCTGCAACATTTCATCTCTTGGTTGCTTATTCAACTCTAGTCTATATTATTTGTATACAAGGTTCGTGACTCCTCAGATGTTATATGTCAATCCAGTTCCTTATCAACAGAATTTTATATTACACCTGACATTCTCATTAGAAACCTCAGGACACAACTCAACAAATTCCTGAGAATATCTGAAGGATTTGGTAAACCCCAATCCCTTCACATTCTGAAGTTGAGGCCCTCTAGCTAAGCAACTGGGAAAGTGTGCTGCCTATACATTCCCTCTCAACATCCCTTCAAGAGTAAATATGACCTAATTGTCAATAATCAGGGAGATTTACTGAGAGAAGGTTACTGTCATTTTCCAGATGAGAAAAAAAAATAAGCATCTCATCTGAAATGCACCTACAGACACAAGTAGTGTTAACACCTTTTGCACTTGTACATGCAAAGGTGCCCAGGCTACTCTAGCACAGTGTGGGGAGCCGGGTGCTCCATGCAGCCTGCCTTTAGGAGCCTCTCTGAAGAGCCTGGACCCCTTTCAGCTTCCCGCAGAGTCAAAGGCTACCAGTGCTCAGAAGCTGCCTGGGGACAAGATGTTGGCCCCACAAGGGCCCCCTCAGAACAACACAAGTGTCACGGTAGCAGGGCTCACCCAGGAACAGTGGACAAAAGTACCCCTGAGACTGGGAAAAAAACAAAAAAAAACACACACATAAAAAAACCCCCAACAACTCTGTATGCCCAAGCAAGGCATTGGC
>VZSV01000527.1:36240-55829 GCA_013398735.1 Nothocercus julius | reverse complement strand
GGAGTGCAATATCACAGCACTAACTACCAACTTCCCTTTCCTAAGGTATGGAACACAGAGGGATAAGTAACCTATAACTCTTTCTCTATAGATTATTGCAATAGCTGAATTTCCTATGGAGCTCATAGGCCCCACCCTTGTTAGTGTGATGTAGTAGTGATGACGATGACAGAGGCGGAACAAGTGGGTGGATCTTGGTAGGTCGTAGTGACGTGCATGCACCACAGCCCAGCTTGAGACGGGGTAAAAAGGCGGTGAGCACCACCTTTGCTATCGATCATAACAGTTACATTGGTGGCCTCAGGATCGCTGCGCTCTGCTATGTTCAACATGGGAAGCTTAGAACGGGCCGAGCTTGGGGAGAGCCTCCTTACTTGGGTGAGTGCTCAGGCCCAGTAGGCCGCTCAGAGCAAGGTAGCCCAGCGAGATGCAGCCACTGCGGTGGCGTCTGTCTGCCCTCTCTGGTCACCTCTTACTCTCCGCAGCCCTATGGATGGCTCTGGAGTCTGTCACTTTAGCCCCTGTGCCCCAGACCATACCCTCATTCTCGGGTGAGCTTGAGCCCTTCTGGGATCCGCAGAGCACCAGTGGACCTGCCCTGCCTGGCCAAAGCCCCAGGGCGGGATGGGGGAGGTCGTAGTACGGACGTTCGTATGTTCGTAGAGAGCTTCATTGCCTTAACTCTACATCTGCCGGGAAAAACAAAGGAGCTTGTTCCCTGTGCGTGCCTGCACAGGCATGCGTGAGGAGGAAGCAGGTTGCAGCATGTTGGAGAGTGCCTGGTGCGTATTTCCTTCCTGTCACGTGTCTAGACTTGATGGGCAAGTTATTATTCATTGTTTTGATTCTTCTTTCCACTTCCCTCCTCTCTCCCCAAGTCTTGTTCCTGTTCTGCTGTAGCTGCAATGTTTTTGTGCAGTGTTTCTTAACCTGCTGCCTGTGTGTTTGATGTAGACTGCATGCATTGATATGCTTGTGGGGTATTGTTACTCACAGAACAGCCAGGATTTACTGAACATTGAACCTGCTTTTGCAGCTACTCTGTATTTTGAGATGTGGAGCACAGTAACTGTAATATATCTGTGAAGCTGCTATTTCATTAGCAGTTGACTTGCTGGTTTGGCTGTCTGGAATCATTGGCTTCTCACACACACATTAAGAAAATTGCTAAGTAAATATCTATTATATGAAACTCTGGAACATGACATATTGTTGCAAACAAATAGATATTTGGCTTTTAGAAACTGCATTTATGAAAGATGGGAGCTGAACTAAGATGTGAAGTTCATGAGAATTATTGGAGTATGAAAATGATTTAGGTTTCTCTGTGAAAATGGAAGTGGATAAGAGAGGAAAATTAACCACCTATTAAAAGTGAGCATGTATCTTGGAATGTACACAAAACTGAATTTTATGGGAAGAGGTGTTTATATTATGCCTTAGCTGTTACATCAGGACCATATGGAGATCTAGAATAAATAACTTGGTCTCCCTTTCCTTTGCATTCATGCTAATCCTTGTGTCTTCACCAAGGTTGTTACTTGTCCTCCTTTTGGCTCTCTTTGATTCCTCCCCCGCCTTGGAGAAGACATGAAAGGACTGCTGGAATTCATGAGGAAGCATACATGTATGAACCCTGGGAAAGAAAGGTCGAGTGGGAGGCTTGTACAAGGAAGGAAGGTTTATGGTGGTGGTGGGGGGAAGGTATGATAGAAAGAGGCCTGTTGTTAACTTCTATGTGCTCTTGCTTTCATTGTTTTTAGGTATGCTTCCCCCTCCCCCCAGCTTCTTGGCTCTTTGGCTCTTTAACTTTTCAAGTAGCCTGCAAATCAACTCTTGGTATGCTTTCCATCATCCACATGCAATTAATATTCTTGTGAGCTGTTGTAATAATTTAATTTACTCTTGCATCATAGTGGTCTGTTAAGTAATCTGAACTATTGCTCCTACTCCTTATCCAATTTTAAACTAATTTAAATAACATTTCTGAAATGTTAGAAAAGATTTCATAAGGTTAAAGTACTTGCTAACTAGCTAACCAACAAAATGCATAGTTAGAGGCAAAGTCTTCATTGGGTGAGGAGGGGAGGCTTCTCTGTACAGCCAAATATGATATAAAACTTATATATGTATTCTGAAGGACTGTTGTCAACTTCTATTGGATCTGAGCACACGCAGAAGTTGGGATACTGCTGATTAAAAATCAAGTAAAATAAAACAACAATTCTTGTTGTAGAAGGGATGAGGACCAATATATCTACACGGTCTGTTAACTTTTAGGAAAAAATCTCTGAATTCCCCCACACCCTTCCATGGCACTGAAAAGTACAAGAACCAACTAGTGATTGTCCCCACCACATTTCACATTTGTTTGAAATTTGAATTTTGGTCCATAGAGATGGATCAAGAAGTATCCATGAAGCCTAACATCCCATGGAACATTTATTTAAATACCCCAACTAATTCATGTCCTTTACATTTTTTTTTCTCCATTCTTTGCATGCTCACCTAAACATGACACTAGCTTCTTCCTTTTTTGCTTAGCAAAAATATTTGTAAATAATTCTTAAAAAGCATTAGAATTAGTCAACACCATTGTGTTTCTTAGGTGATTGTGTGGGATTTTCTGGCTGTTTTAGTCATTTTAATATTTTTGTATGAAGGTGGCTTTGAAACCAATTATTAAAAATAATAATAAAAAAAAGTGGTTCAGACTTAGCTTTTGTTATGGCCCTACCTAGATTTAAAAATGGATTTGGCTGAGCTGTTTTTAAATCTGATTGGCTGGGATTCATCTCCCCTTAAATTGAAAGATATGAAACTTGCAAAAGAGACTTTGCTTGCTTCACTGGAGACTAAACAAATTAATTATAAACAAAACTGTTTTCTTTGTCTGACTCTTCCCTCAAGTCTCATCATGATTCTTGGGAAACTGCTCCTTTAGGTTGCAAAAGAGCTGTTAAAACTTAGAAAAGAGTGGCCATCTGAGATCTATTGTGATGGAAATATTGGCTCTTCTTAAGAACTGGTTTAAGCTCCTAGATTGTTTGTATAAAAATTTCACATCCATATAGAGGTTCTTAAACTGTTTTGTCAGAGTTCTGAGTAGATAAGGCTTTGCAAAGAGGTCTGAGAATCTATTCATTCTAAACTGAGTGTTTGCTGGCATGGATGTAGGGATGTAGGCAAACTGAAATTGCTCCTCCCTCTGACAACCTGAGGTTTGATGGATGAGAATATCCTTCAAGCCTCCATGCCGGAGATTACTATTTTTAATATCTTTAATCTAGAGAAAGCCACTATAAATATTCTGTTTTTATTTTTTAATATCCCCCTCTCAGTGTTTTGGGTTATGTTATAGTTTAAGGAACTGCTCTCAGTTTCATTTATCTCTTGGATTGAGAGTGTCATCAGACATGTTCCTGAATCATTTTTGTTCATGGTTTTAAACAGCTGAGAGAGCTTTTGTTTCCTTCTCTTTCAGCAAATTGACATGATGGTTCTTGAAGCAGCCAGGGTAGTGGCAACTGGAGTGAAACTAAGCAAAGGATTGGAGCCCAACAACTGATATCTCAGAGTTGATTGTTCTAAGCCTTAGCAGTGTTTGCAGTCCACTGCATTGCAAAACTAGCATTATACAAAAAAAAAAAAAAAAAAAAAAAAAATCCCAGTAGCATCTTCCGAATTTATTCTAGGCAATGTGGTATAGGTACTCAAACAGCATTGTAACCAAAACAGTCTAGAACAACGTGGCTGTGGAGCAAACCTGCAGTATGTTCAGAATATTTCTGCATATGTAATAGAGGTACACAGCATCTTTTCTCTTCAAAACTTGTGACTGATCCAGATGCAGACACTGAGATTCTTTGCTATGGATATAGTGTCAGGAGTGTTTTTAACTCAGTTATATATTTGGGTCACGTCCGAACACCTTGGTGTGTTTTCATACATGCATGTGGCAGTTGCACTGTAATATGCCCATATCTGAAATAAGTAAACTGGTTGCAGACTGTTCAGTGTGTTGTTTTTAGCATGTGCTGTTTGTAGTGTTTTATAAAACATAGAACTAAGATCTGATACTGGGCAATCATAGAATCATAGAATCATAGAATGCTTAAGGTTGGAAGGGACCTCTAGAGATCATCTAGTCCAACCCCCCTGCACACGCAGGGTCACCTAGAGCATGTGGCTCAGGACTGCGTCCAAGCGGGTTTGGAAGATCTCCAGAGAAGGAGACTCCACAGCCTCTCTGGGCAGCCTGTGCCAGGGCTCTGTCACCCTCACTGTTAGGAAATTTTTCCTTAAGTTC
This sequence comes from Nothocercus julius, assembly GCA_013398735.1. NCBI lineage: Eukaryota > Metazoa > Chordata > Aves > Tinamiformes > Tinamidae > Nothocercus > Nothocercus julius. Next base: position 51,520 of record VZSV01000527.1, on the reverse strand, counting down.
CTGTGGAACTTTTGGTGCTTCAGTTTGTGGCCGTTTCCTCTAGTCCTATCAGCGGCCACCACTGAGAAGAGGCCAGCCCCATCCTCCTCACTGCCTCCCTTGAGGTACTGATAGACACTAATCAAGGTTGTTTACTGCTTTCTATTTAAGCAGCAGGATTCCTCAAAGAAATTACTGTTAGCTGATCTTCTGTAGCATATTGCTGTGGAGTTGTTCACAACTCTCCCTCTTTATCACAGTAACTTACTCTGTTGTATGTTGCCTCCATTGAGTTGCACCTTACCCAATTTCCTTTTATTCTTGCCTTGAAGGCCAAAGAAAAATACTTTTTTCAGATAGAGTTGTTGTTTATTTCCTTGGTAGAGATGTTAAAACTCTCTATAAAGTGGATATTTTGTAAAAACTGTTCAAAGACTCTGTTTTGGCTTCCTCCATTTTGAAAGTGTTTCTAGCTCTTTACGTGGTATCAATCATTGACCTATGGGCGTGATTTTGGTATTTGTGTCTTTGACACAGTGTCTGTTATGAACACAGACATATTCTTCTAGTTCATATGAAATCTAGAGGCCATCTGAGCAACTCCTGACATAGAGACTTTGATTCTTCAAGAAAGATCACAAAATCACAGAACAGTTGGGGTTTGAAGGGACCTCTGCAGATCATCTAGTCGGAACCCCCTAGGGTTCCATAAGATAAATCTTTGAGGGGGATTGTCATAGGCAACAAGGTATTCTTAGCTTTATTGCAGGATAGGAATAGATAGAAAACCATAATCTCTTCTAAACAATACTATTGCACACTTTAGTGATCTGGAAAAATGAGACCAAATCACTCCAGTTTGGTTTAGTTGGTACTTGAACAACCTCAGAATATGGCAACCTAGTTTTTGGTGACTCCTGCCTTGCTTATTGAATCATGGCAGTTGGATTACTTTTGACAAAAGCTTGTTCTATGTACGCATAGTATCTTTGAAGTCCAAGGAGATTGTGTGCTGAAATATAAAGCCTGGAAAGGGAAAATATTTGAACTACGTTATACAGTAAACTTGGCTGTGTCACTAGTTTTGACATCTATTAAGTCTGAAGTTTCTAAGCCTGCCTGATTTAAAAATGTGCTGTCAGCTATCTGAATTCCATCATTCAGCTGGTAAGTCTTTTTTACTCTCTTGTGATTTTTTGAAAGATTGGGTGCTTCCCACACTGATCAGAACTTGTGCAGATGTGATATTTTAACCTTAGTGCTGTCAGATTCACCTTTTATATACCTTTGCTGGAAAATTTCTTTATTTCACCTGTCAATAAAGACAGCACTTTTCTTCTAAATTATCCATGCAAGAAGGTGGAGTTGGAGGCTTCAAGTGCCTATTCTTTATTCCTCTTAACTAGTAGTCTTTTAAGCTTTCTTCTCCAAACCCTATCCAAGAAGTTAAAGAACTTAGTTTTATTTGATGGCATAAAAATGCGCTGCTGCATGTGCAGTAGTGTTTAAATGGGAGTTAAGTAGGGCATATTTTTTTGGTTCTGTTCTGTTTTCCAGTAATCTGGCAGTCTACATCTGTGCTGGGGGGAGGGGTTCTGCCACCTAAACTAATGTCTATTTTTAGAGAGCACTTCCATTATTTTTGCTTGGTTAAACTTTGTGAATTGTCATAGAGAAAAACTTTTCAACTCACATGGTTTATATCAAATCAGGATCAAAGTGTTTGATGGATGTATTAATAGTATATGATTATGTAGCAATCAGTGAAGTGCAAGCTGTGGGTTCTCCAGCTATAGGTGCTCCTGTACTACTCCCTACAACCTGCTGATTCACATGTCAGCGAGAAAATCCCCCATGATGTCATCTATGCACCCCCAAGGGGTGGGGGCCTACTTGGTGCACCCAGTACTGCCAGCCCACTAGCTGGAGGCAGCCTACTCACAGCGTTCCCTCAGTGGAGGCTGCAATGCTGATGTCATCCAGGACACTTCTGGCAGCATCAAATCCAGTTTTACTGCTGCTCTGTTCCCATTTCTTTTTCCACAGTTGCAATTTTTTTAAGTTTCTTTTATGTTCTTTTCCATCTGACTCCTCCTTTGTTTCAGAAGTCTCATTATAATTCTCTGGTTACCTTTAATGGTCATCTTCCTTTTTAGTGTTATCAGTTTGGGATACATGCCCCCTCAGACAGTTGTGGGTGTCCCATTCACACCCACAGTTACATTCATATCCCTATCTTATGAGCTGCTGTTATCCAGGACATATTGCCAAAAGGGGGCTGTGCAGACTGCCTCACAGTGGACCATTACTGTTTGGGTTATTTATCATTATCACAATTGCTTTGTTGTATTATTTTTGCTAAAGCTTTCTTTTATACCAGCGAAATTAATTGTTCTTGGATTTTTTTTTTTTTTTTTAAATAGCATGTTAGCTTATTTTTTCACTGTGGTTAAATGTACACCAAATGCTGTTCAGACTAAAATTCCATTTGTTGTGTCTTTTTCAGACTTGAACAGTTCAGTCAGCAGCAGTTTTGTGGCAGTGCCAGGACAGTGTAATTAAACTTGTTTATGCTGCCTTTCTTCTCTCATCTAATCATATTCCAATTAGTGTCAACATACCCTTTCTATTTTCTGCACTGCATCTCCCCATAGAATAATACCATACAAAGAAAACACTTTGAACAGTTTGAGTTGCAAGTGATCTCTTTTGTCAATTGTGAGCATTTCTAGTATTACCGAAATACTTTGACAGAAACCTTTTGCGTTATTGACACTTGGCTGGTTCCACTATTTGAGGCTAAACACCATTATATGACAAGGAGGAAATTTGAAAAACAGGAGAAAAACAAAAACAAACAAAACACCAAAAGAACTTCCATCCTGGCCAATAATGCTAAGTTCTTGGTAACTGCTTGGCCATTTTGAATGTTTGACACAAAATTGGACACTCTTGTTTTTTAATTAAAAAAAATAAAATAAAAATAAAAATATTGTCAGTTTGTTGATTTTTTTTTTCTCTCCAGTCCAGCAATCCAGGTCCTGGAGTAAAGCTTGCTGTTTATGCAAGAGTCTTGACCTTGTGGATTTCCTTCACTCAGTATGATGCCCCGTTGAAGAACATTAAAAAATGTCTAGTAGCATGATTAGCCTAGCAGATAACACTGCTGCCAAGTGTGAGGGGAAAAAAGTGGGTCAAGAAAGTGCCCTGGAGCACAGATTATGTTTATGGGATAGGAATTCAAATCTCATTATGATTAATCTGACTCAATATTAGAAGCTGGAATTTGAAGATGAACAATTTTGTTTCAGTTAATCAGCTTACTATTCTGGAAAAAATATTAATGATCTGGTTTCTTCTAGGCACTGGAGTCAAGTCAAATGTGTTTTAATCAGGTTCTTGAGGATCCTCTTGATTATATTTGTGAATGGACTAAAAGTCTTGTATGAGGAGAGAAATATTCACCCCCCCTTCTTGCTCTTCTCTGTCAGTCTTTTCCTGTTCTTGCTTAAGACACAAGTAATGATCTCCTTCCAGGCAACTGAAACAGATTATTCTTTTTAGCCATTTCTCCCAATTTTAGCTGAATAATCTGCTTTGTTGGTTGTTTTTGTTGGTTGTTTTCCATGAGGGGACAGTCTTGACTATGGTCTTCATGGCATTTGGTTGTCATTTTAGGCAATCAATTCCAAAACTATGAGCAAATAATGGGGAAATAAATACTATATAAAACATTGGGTGGACAGGACTCTAATAAACTATTAATTGGGCACTGGTGAAATATTTACTTTGTGTTGTGTGGTCTATAAGGCAGCCAGTTGCATATTGTTTGCCACTTAAGATGCTCATCACATATGTATTGTCCCAAAAGTGGGTTCTTAACCCAGTGTGGAGAACCATGATTTCCTCTCATTTTACTTTTTCTTCACTCCAAAATAATGTTCATGTTACCACATCAGTTAAAATTAGGTATTGCAGGGCTAACTGATAGTTTTCAAAGTGAACTCTGTCTCAGGTCAATTAGAATATTTTATCATTAATTACCCTCCACCCCAACCTTCATATACAGATGCTTAATCTACCATTTTTCAACTTTTTAAAGCTGTTGATAGACATTTCACAGTCATTCTGGTTACACTAGCTTCAGTTTCTCCCAATACTGACAATTTATTTGCTAGGATTTCAATATCAAATGAATCGAATATTCCTGTTCCTATACCAATCCCACCTCACCGAGACTGAATAACATCTCTTTTAGTTATATGTCCTATTGGTCTGTGATTTTATAGCTGCCAATCATGGAGAGGGTTACTATAATTAGCACAAGGTTTTTTTTTTCCATGCGCTAATGTGTATATTGGCCAGGTCCAAATGTACATTCATTGTCATTAATTTTGGACCCATAATTATAGGCTCTCTTCCAACGTGCAATTGCATCAGGTGGGAAATATTTTTGTTTAGAGGTTGTTTGGGTTGTTTTATAAGATATTCAAAACCCACCTGTATGCGATCCTGTGCCATGTGCTCTAGGTGTCCCTGCTTGAGCAGGGGGGTTGGACTAGATGATCTCTAGAGGTCCCTTCCAACCTCAACCATTCTGTAATAAGATATACAATCAGAAAAGGTGAGGAGAGTACTGAACACAGTTAAAAGTGGGAACAGTTTCATCAGGATGAGAACGCATGGGGATTGGGGCAGTGCACACATTATGAATGCACAGTGTTTCAGCACCCGTTATTCAATAACTGTTTAGAGACACACCAAAAAAAAATGTTGGTTGCTGCTGTGTCCTCAGATGGATCCTGCTTCTGTGTTGCCACATGCTTCTCATTCTTCTCTTAGGAAAATGAAGATTGCAGCTTCTTAGAATGGTTGATAAATTATTTAACTAGACTCTTTCTGGAAGACAAAGATGCTGGAAACAGTTTTTCATGTTGTGGCTATACTTGAGGGTCACATTGCTATGGCATCCTGAGCTTTTTTTACGCATGAGCATCCATGTTGTGTCATGGGGATACACTGCAGCCTCCTTTGCTAGGGAGATTTTTTACTGTTTGCTGTGTTACTAGCTTTTGTGGATTCAGGTACAGAAAGGGCTCATGAATTCCATGCCCCTGTTCAGAGAGACTAGTTAAGCTATTCAGATTTCTGGCAAGACAAAGATCTTGCCTGTATACTGTCATGTGTGAGTGTGGGTGTGTCTGGAGATTTTTTTTTTTTTTCCCCCTACCTGTTTTTGGGGGTATTTCTGCTGTCTGGGTAATTCAGGCCAAGCTGTGGGAATTCACTCTCCAGTCTTGAGCAGCTTTTGCTTTTGATCTAGATGACATGTATTAATTTTATTGTTTATATTGTTGGAGCATGTACATCATTCACCTCCAAAAGTTGCAGTGGTTATTTAAGTTGGCTCAATGAATGGGCTTTCTGAGATCATCTTTTTAGCTGTTCCTGCTTTTTCCTGATGAAGCACTAAAACCTTGCTTGCTGAGTAAGAGAAAGCAATGGAACAATCATTTAGGTCTTTGTTCTCTAAAAATAGTTTTAAATGATGCTGTTGCTAGAGTGCTTATGTGAAGTTCCTAAGGCATTATGAGAGTTTGAATACCATGCTTGTAATTTTTGAGAGCTTTCTTCACAGAGACCTGTGAAACTTTTTACTTTCTGTGAATTGCCTGATACTGAAGAATGCATAGAGAGCATCTTATAGGGAATAGCTGGGATCTGCATCAATCTTTCAAGTCCTGTTAAAGCAAAAATGTTTGTTCATTGACTTCAGAAAAAAAGGTTGACGTATCTGATATAAATGTAGCCTGAAGTTGCAAGCTCTCCTAAGAATATTAGCCCCTGGTATGCAAAAATTGTGCTTCATACAGGGGAGCACACACTTCCCTCCAAGCAGAATAACAGCAGGAAAAGGATTGGCCAGATGTCCTCAAAGTGATGTCATAGATTATATTTTCACAAATCTTACCTGCATCCCCTTAAAAGTACCATTACTTTAAAGTAAGTACTCTGATAAATTGAACCACAGGAAAGGATTTGACTCTGTGCTGGGGAAGAAGACTCTGATTCACCAGGAAAAGAAAGGAGAAAAGAGCTCTCCTTTATATATATATACATTGCTGCTGATTTACGGCTTTGTGTGTGTGGCTACCCTCCCCCCCCATGTAAATTTTGGGGTATATGCATGAAAATGGAGTAGATAATTGGAGGAGGTTAAATTAGCAGCCATAAATAAGATATATACTGCTGAATTTATGTTTGGAAAGAGATGATTCTTGATTGTGTGTGTATGAGCGCTACTTTTTTTTTTTTTAATCAAAAAAACCCTATAGAACATACTCCAAAAGTTAACCTTAGATTGGTCTCTGTATGTGTCCTTAATGTGCAGTCTATAGAGATTAATTTTGTTGTAATGATGTAACCCAATTGACATGGGAGTACTGTGGCCTCTCCTTGGCCAAGAGCTGCATGGAACGCAAGTGGACTGAGTGTGTTGAGCTGTGGCCAACAGGACAGTGCAAACAAGAACTGAGTGTGATGAGACTTGGTGGATCAAGAAGTGACAGGAAAGCAATAGCTGCAACTGCTGGAAATGTGTAGCATGACATTATTGTGGATTGGTCTGATTGGCAGTCTACATCTGGCTATAAATTCTTCCAATAATAAAGATCGGGGTGGGGATGTTGTAACCTTCAACACTATGTAGAAGCAGTGCAACCGAGGTGGAACTGTTATGAGTTGGTGTTGAGCCACTGCCTGAAAGCCTGACACTGAGACATGTGGGAGTGAGTGTTGTGCTTCCCTAGGCTTGGCTTTGATGCCTTATTGGAGTGGTGATGGGATGTGGGTTTTGTGTGTGTGTTTCAATTAATTCTCTTATGTACATTACACTGAGAAAAAGGGACTTTCAGAAGTGCTTAAATGGGAGAACAGAAGTCCCATTCACTTCCAACTTTTGTTCCTGTGTTAGAAAATGCTTTCAGAAATCCATTTGTTGAGAATACACTATAGTTGATCATAGTAGGGTTTGCAGTATTTTTGGTTGCAAAAATAAAGCTATTAAGCAATGTCTGCAGTTTGCCATTCAATCTAAAACTTTCTACTTTTTCTACTTAGGGAATCTGTCTTAAAAATGAGTTAATCAATGAATGAGCATCAAGAGGTTTTCAAAAATAAAAGACAATAACTTTTTTCCCCTCCTCCCTTCCTCTTCAGATCCAGACATTTAATGTTGAAACACCATGCCAGACTGTGGAAGACTTAACGAATGGAGTTGTGATGGCTCAGGTGCTTCAAAAGATGTAAGAACAAATTTCTTCCATGATTTTTGTTCCAGACATGAATCTCTCCTTAGAGTACAATCCCCACATACTTCATGACATGTCAGCAATTAGTGTCAGCGTTCTTCTGATAGCTTTTTTTTTTTTTTTTAACTGACTAGTTCAAGGACTGGTCACAATTGGGATCTAAAAAATACTGTACCTTGATTATATGCCAAAATAAAGCTTGAATAACAGACCTCAATAATCTTATTAATTGTATTTTTAACCTATTGCTGTGACCTGGGATACTGTCATGTTCCCCCTCCCCCCAGTAGTAAGCAAGGAAATCTACTGCGAGATACTGTTTTCAACTGATTAAGTGATCTCTTAAGTATGTACCATATGAATATTGTGTTTCTGTAAAAGCATTTGATTTGTTTTTTTCCTTTACTAATTGTCACCTTGATCCTGAATGTTAGCTCATGAATGTTAGGCTTGGCTTTGCTGACTTATTGGAGTGGTGATGGGGGGATGAATTGAGAGTGAGACCCAGGTTCTCTCTCACTTGGCTTGCTTAATAAATTCAGAGTAGTAGTGTGCATATGTACACTTAAAACAGCTTACTGTGCCACTGTTAAAATGAGTCATAGTCATGAATTATGCTGCATACTCAGTGTTTTGGAGTGATTGTTTTAGAGAGGTGTGGGGTACCCCCCCAGCATCTGTGAAGTGCACAGGTAATTACTTAAATAAAAGGAAATTGCATACAAAATAGGATTGAGAATATAGGATAGTTCTTAGCCCTGCTGAGAACAAATATTACATGTAGTAATACTGTATTAACAAAAGTATCTTGTGCTCTGAAGAAAAATACAAGTTACCTGAAGAATTAGAGATTAGGCAGGTATGAATGTATGAATAACTTTATAAAGGTAAAGGTATCTAATGCAAGAGATTCCCCAACTTTAGTTCTAGTCTTCAGGTTATGATGATGACAGAAACTTCACTTGCAACACTCGGTTCAAGCAAGTCATCTTGTTACCGAAGAAAAGATAAGCAAAGAACTCCAAACCAAACGATAGTTTAGAAAGCCGACATTGGCTTATTCTGTACTGGGTGCTAGGAGTAAAGCCCAAATCTAGCACACCAAATAGGGATTTCTAACAGTTATTTATACACAGAGACATACCAAGTTCAGCCTATCTAATACATATTTAGGTATCCTATCTCCTTTTCTTCTTCCGTCATGCGCAGTCTCATCTTGCAGTGTCAGCAATCCTTTCTGTGCTTGTGTGGGGGTCCTGGTGATCGTCTGGTAGTCGTTTGGGGAAGAAGACCCCTACTCACATTATCCATATAAGGTATGGAGTCATTGCAGGACACAAAAGTGCCTGCAGCCAAGGTTCTTGAGGATGTCCAAGATAAGATATTCCTTTATCAATTCTAAAACTTACTTAATTGGACATTTCAGGATCTCAGCTTTCCTGCTTGTAATTGCACAGGACTCCAGGAGCTTTAAAGAACATGAGTCAATTGCTCTGGTGTGTCTTTTCCATGAGCTGCAGTTCCCTCAGAGGCATGCCTCCTCTGGCATGGAGCACCTCCTCCCAAGAATACATCTCCAGCCATGTCCCCAACAATGTCCCCTTCCACATGTCTCCTCCATTTTGTTTCTCCAAACATGTCTCTTCACATATCTCTTCACATCTTTTTTCTGTATCCTGTGTCTCCTCATGTCTTTACTTTTGTGTGTCCTACATTTCCCCCGCAACAGCTGCCACTCTTTCTTAAATACCTCTGAGCAGAGACTCCATGTGCTCCTTTGGTTGGAGTTTTAGCAGGACATGGGTTGTTTACATCCCTTTCAGAGCCAGCTGGAACTGGCTGTGATAGGTCCAGGGCAGTTCCTGGCCTCCTCCAGCACAGGGCACTCTGCAGCTCCCTACTACCCAAACTCTGTCTGATAGGCCCAATATATATACATATATATATATATATATTTTTTTTTTTTAAGTTTCTGTGCTAATTTTTATTGTCTGATGATTAGGTCCGTTAGTTCGATCAGAGAGAGAAAGCATTGCTGTTGATGTTAATTCTCATGATATGAACTTTAGAATTTTTGAGGAGAGAACTGAAATTTTGGCAGTTGCATTAGGAATGATGCTGAGATAACTTGCCAACAGTGGAGGAAAGCATGATCATTTAAAATTTTCTTGGTGATGACCCTCTTACAGCTCTCTTTCTGAGATTTGCTCACACTGGACTGTCTTTGGATATTGCTAGCTATTGTTTAATCTGGCATTGAGGTCCCATAAAGAGATTTGTTGGCACTTTTCTGAGTATTGTTTTGTGTGAATGACTGAATGGATTGTTTATCTGCTGCTAGTTTTTGGATCCTTCATGAAGATCAAAAGGGACACACACATTTAACTTAATTTAATTCCAAGGAGCGTCCCTAAAAGAAATGTTTAGAGAGCTAAATAAAATTGTAGGCAGTCCATGACTTCTGTCAAGAAGAAAGTGAAGGTAGATTGTTAGGAGGCTACTGTTATAGCCAAAAAAAGCTTTTTAATCATTGTTGAAATATAGCTCTCTGTGGTGAACTGAGTTGGTGTTGAACCCTACATTTTGTATTTTTTTAATCAGGTGATGGCTTCCTTGTTGAATATTGGGTATGTAGTGTTATTCAACTAGTCCCTCTAAGTAGATTTCTCCTTGTGGGCATTTCTATGTTGTTTCCCATCTTGCTTTTCACACTTTTTTTTTTTTTTTTTTTTTTTACAATGAAAATGCAAAGCCAAGAATTGGCATAATCATGACACTGCAATTTTGAAGCAGCTGAAGATGTTTGTGACCTACCATGACCTTTAAGGATGATAAGATTAGGTCCCTAAGAAAGTTCTCTTGCTCATCTTTGCTAGTGAAACACAGATAATTATGTCCACTTTCTGTCTCTGGAGAATGTAACAGTAAATTTAATAGTACTTGGCAGCAACGTGTGGTAGTTTGAGTCTAGTAATTAGGAATACTTTTTGTGCAAATAAATTGGCAAGATGCATTCCAAGTGTTGAAATTTCCTCAAAAGTACTAACTACCCATGGCATAAAGAGATAATTGAGATATGATCAGGGTGTAAATACTTAGAAAAATGAATAATAGCAGGATTCTGAACTTTTATATACTGGCCATAGCTACATAGATAGTAATTTAAATAACATCTGCCTAAAGTAGATGTTGACTCACTAAGGTGTCAGTACTTGAAGTTTGTGTACTTAACAAATGTTCTAACTTTTTATGTATTTTCAGAGATCCAATTTACTTTGATGAAAACTGGTTAAACAGAATCAAAACAGAAGTAGGAGATAATTGGAGGCTAAAGGTATTTGGTTTGTTTTGTTTGCCTGCAAATCTGTATATCGGTGCTTAGTATAATATTGTTTGTGTTTAAATAGTAATGTATTTCTAAATTAAGGCTTTGCTTTATAATACAGTATATTGAATGTAAGATGTTTTTAGTTACGTTCGTTACATTATTATTAGTAGTAGTATCCTGCAGTTTAATGAAGAAAACAAACAAATGTTGAGTTTGTTAATAATTTTCAATAAGCTAAGAGGAAAAATAAATCTTTAAATAATTTGTATGTGTAAATTACCATTTGAGCAACTGAGAAGTGTGAATAAAGGATTTTACTCTTTCTATTGCAAAGTGTGAAAATAATTATTCTTTAAAATAAGTGATTCTGTTCTGAGAAATAATTGCATAAAAATAGCAAGGTAATAAGTAATTTAGTTGAATAAAAAAGGCAAAGTGATATTTCTTTTTACTTTGACAGCTTTGCAAAATTACTGAACTTTAGGAGATGAAGTGGTGCTCTTGTGTTGTGTGTAATCAGCATGTTTGTTAACCACATTATTATTTGTCACCTGGTATACTAGTACTTTTCTCGATTCTTTCTTATGCAAACCTTTAATGCAGTAGAAGTTTCACTGTAATTGAGGACCATTTGGGCTTAAAACCAGGAATACAGAACCAGAGCACAGTTAGACATTCAGATGTCAGTGTAGCTTTAGGAAAAAAAAAATCAAATATACACTGACCATATTTGATGGGAAAAATCAGGATATATGTGCCTTTCTAAAATGCCATTTCCAACCTAGTTTCCTGGGGAAACAAAACTGGTATGGTTTGTCTGTCAGTTCATGCTTCTCATAAATCCACCTTATTCTGTCTTCCAAAAGCCTTTCTGAACCTGTTTCAGCCATGTTTGGCAAAGGGCTTAGAACTCTGAAATGCTTTAGTTCTTAGTTTGGCTAAGAACTTCTTTAGTTCAGCTACAAAGATGATTAGGGGACTGAAGCATCCCTCATATGAGGAGATGCTGAGAGAGCTGGGCCTGTTTAGCCTAGAGAAGAGAAGACTGAGAGGGGAAATTATCAATGTGTACAAATAACTTAGAAGAGGGTGTCGGTTAAGAGAATGGGGCCTGAATATTTTCAATGGTGGCCAGCAATAGGACAAGAAGCAAGCTGAAATACAGGAAGTTCTGCCTGAATTTGAGGGAAAACTTGACTGTGAGGGTGTCAGAGCACTGGAGCAGGTTGCCCTTAGAGGTTGTGGAGTCTCCATCCTTGGAGATATTCAAAACCCGTCTGGATGCAATCCCGTGCTACGTGGTCTAGGTGACTCTGCTTGTTCAGAGGAGTTGGACTAGATGATCTCTAAAGGTCCCTTCCAACCTCAGTCATTCTGTGATTACAGGCTGTGAATAGAGGAGACACACAAATAAGTGCCTCCTGAGAAAAAGGTAGGGAGGACTGCTCTTGTACATATTTTGGTTTGGCCAACAGACCTGTCGGTGTTGTGTGTGTGTACTGCCTCATCTGTCATGTGCAACTCTGGACTATGTATAGTATGTACTGTCTCTTGACTAATAGGGTTGCCATCAGAAGTGAGGAAATCTGGTGAGTTAATATATGGGGGGGGCTGGGGGACAAGGGGCATGACACCCCAAAACAGCTCTGTCAGTTCTTCTGCACATAAAACAGTTTATTTCAAGTAACTGATAGATAGCTGAAGCATGTTCTTGTTGTTCAACAAGGTTGCTCTGTATCCAATATCATATGGTATAATAGTCATTCACTTGTATGAGCTGTCAGTATTACAAAACAAAGGATCCAGCCTAGAGGAGGAAATGGATAACAAGACAGAATGTACAGGGGTTGTTGTCAAGAATAGTTCAGTGGTCAAGGGATGCAGATGCATTAAAACAGTAATTTAAACAATTAATGACTTGTGATTGACATTTGTGTCTATCTTTCTTTGTTTCATTTTATCATACTGTGCCAGAGAGGAGTAGAAGTGGCTGCTTCATAAGGTCAGGTGAGCCAGGAGCTGAGGATGACAGCAAGGCAGGCAGGGCATTGGCCTCACTGACAGAGCACAGTCCCACAGTACCCAAACAAAAAGAACAGAGCAGGTCTGGTGACAGCAGCCAGGTTCAGACAATAGTCCAGTGATAGCCAGACAAGACTATAGCAGCAAAACAGGTCCAAGATCAAGCCAGGAAGTCAAGTCAGCAGGTCAAGTCTAGATCAACAAGGGATGGATACACCATATTTCAGGCCTAAGGGCAAGGGCCTGGACTTAAATGAAGCTCCTGAGCAAAGGGTAGAGGCCTCATCCAAGCTCTTTCTCACCCATCTGATCCCAGATTACACAGTTGTGTCATATCAGAGATGGCCTTGAGCACAGGCAGCCAGGGCAAGAGAGATTGCAGAGCCTGTTGTGACAATGTGCAGAATATATTGTTGACTGTCTGTGGGATGGGAAAAAGAACTGATTGAACTCTTTTTCATTCAATGTGGCCATATCTAAAAATTCATATTTTGGGAGAGGAAGGAAATAGGTTATTCTGCTCATTTTCTGACTTTTCTTCTAGACATTTGCCTTAGCAATCAGACTGCAGCATCAGTTTAACATATGTTTTTTATCTGTGTTTATATTAACAAGTAGTATCTGCTCCATCATTGAATAGCACATTTGAACAATGGATCCAATTAGATTTTCTACAACTGGAACAGTTTGGATGTCTTTTGTTTTACAAAGATGAATGTGTCTGATAAAAACATTTCAAAAGGGAATAATTAAATTACAGCATCAACTACTTGGTGCTGTAACCCAAGTAAAGAAATCTGTTTTTTGATTATTAATTTTGTCTCCCTATCGTAGCCTTGCACAGAATTTTTCTACAGCACTAGCTGGGATGACTGGTGGAGTGATGGTAGTCAGTTTTATATGTATAGTATCATCCTTTCAGCAGTTTCATATCCTCCTGTAGGAGAGGGGAGTACTTGTTCATGAACTGTCCTTCTGGGTTCTTGATTGTTCTTTTTCCTCTCTCATAGGGGTAGAAGCTTTTCATGTGAATATGTATTCCTGCTAGGCTCTGCAAACAAGACACCAGAGACCATCAGCATACTTAAGAGAGAGCATTCATTTTTGTCAAGAAGCTAATTAGTAACTAACATAGTTATTTCTTTCTCTTTAACTTCTAAGTCACTATATATCCCAACATAAGTATAATCTAGAAATGCTATCTATGTTCAAAGCTATCTCCTTTCAAAGTGTGTCTTGGTTTCCCATTAAACTGAAGGAAGTGTTTCTAAATGTCCATGAAATGCAAAGATACAGGTATGTTCTTATGATATCTTTTCATGGAAGACAGGTGGTGGTAGTTGGGGGGATAGGCCACAAAGCTAGTAGGTTGGTGTCTCTCTTGGCCCCCTATATGGTCAGTGAAGAGACAAAGATACCTGCAGAATGCAGTTCAGAGCAGAAACCCTAATGTAGGTGTTTGGAATTGGGGAGAGAGGTGACTTGGGGCCATTCTTTGTGAAGCACAGCCAAGAAGAATACAGAATCATAGAACAGTTGGGGTTGTAAGGGACCTCTGGAGATCATCTGGTCCAACCCTTCTGCTCAAGCAGGGTCACCTAGAGCACGTTGCATAGGACCATGTCCAGTCAGGTTTTAAGTATCTTCAAGGATGGAAACTCCACAACTTCTCTGGGCAACCTGGTCCAGTGCTCTGTTACCCTCACAGTAAAGAAGTTTTTTTTCCTTATGTTGAGATGGAACTTCCTGTGTTTCAGTTTGTGCCTGTTGCCTCTCGTCCTGTCACTGGGCACCACTGAAAAGAATATGGCCCCATCCTCTTGACACTCTCCCATCAAATATTTATACACATTAATAAGATCTTTCCTGAGCCTTCTCTTCTCCAGGTTAAACAATCCCAGCTCTCTGAGCCCCTCCTCATATGAGGGATGCTCCAATGCCTTTAATCATCAATACCTACTTCATCAGATGCCTGAAGTTGAATGATGAAACTCTAGTCTGTTCCTAGAGAGAGAAATCTACATAAAATACTCTTATAGAACCATGTCTTATAATGTGAGGGACTTGAAATCAGATAAGAAAAGAAACTTCATATAATCATACAATGATTTAGGTTGGAAGGTACCACTGGAGCTTTCTAATCGAATGCCCTGCTCAAAATGGGGCCAGCCAGAGCAGGTTACTCAGGGCCCTGTCCAGTCAAGGTTTGAATACCTCCAAGGATGGAGATTCTATAATCTCTTTTGGGCTCCTGTTCCAATGTCTGACCATGAAGGATGGTCAAAAATTTGTCTCTTACCATCTAATCAGAATTTCCTGAATTGCAATGTGTGTCTGTTACCTCTTGTCCTATTGCTGTCATCTTTGAGAAGAATATGTCTTTGTCTTTTCTACATCCTCCCATTAGGTTTAGACAGCAGTAAGATCCTTGTTGAGCCTTCTCTTCTCAAAGCTAAACAAACCCAATTCTCTCAGCCTCCCTGTGTACATCGTGTGCTCCAACCCCTGACCATCTTGGTGCCCCCACCCTGCCCTATTGGACTCGCTCCAGTATGTCCATGTCTATCTTGTACTAGAGAGCCCAAAACTGAAGAAAAAGAAAAGAAAAGAAAAGAAAAGAAAAGAAAAGAAAAGAAAAGAA
>VZSV01000527.1:0-36235 GCA_013398735.1 Nothocercus julius | reverse complement strand
GAAAAGAAAAGAAAAGAAAAGAAAAGAAAAGAAAAGAAAAGAAAAGAAAAGAAAAGAAAAGAAAAGAAAAGAAAAGAAAAGAAAAGAAAAGAAAATCTGGTGTGTGTATGTGAATCCTGCAGGCAGTTTCTTGCTACATTCAGCTCACAGTCAAACCAAGTTGAGTGAAACAATATAGGTTCTTACTCCAGTATGTCCATGGCTGTCTTGCCCTTGGAAGCCCAAAACTGGACACAGGACTCTAGGTCTTAAAAATGCTGAATAAAGGAAAAGAATCATAGAATCATTATGGTTGGAAAAGACCTTCAAGATCATCAAGTCCAACTGTAAACCCATCATCACCCTGCCTGCTAAACCATGTCCCTAAGTGCCTCATCTACACGTTTCTTGAACACTGCCAGGGATGGTGACTCCACCACTTCCCTGGGCAGCCTGTTCCAATGCTTCACCACTCTTTCTCAGTAGAAATTTTTCCTAATATCTAACCTAATCTCTTCCCTCAATCCTCTAGTTACACTCTTGCTAACACAGCCCAATATATAGTTGGACTTCTTAACTGCAAGGGCACACTGCTGCCTCCTGTTCAACTTGTCCTCCAGGACCCTGTTGCACAGAGAAAGTCAAGGCAGATTGATATGCACAAAACTTTATTTGCAGGGTCCGTAGCTGATGGCACACATTGACTTCAAGGTTACCCTGGGAAAAGCAGGGAAAGTGAGAGAGAAAGGAAGGGAAAAATCCAGTGGCCAGCTAGGGAGAGAAGCAGTGGGGATTCCCAGGTAAGTATCCTTTTGAGTGCAGCAGGGGGTCTCAATTGCATATGCAGGGGGGGGGAGAGAGAGGGAGAGAGTGACAGCCCCCAACCATTACCCCAGTACAATTACACCTTTCATTGATGCTCACTCAAGTTTCCTATTGGTGATCTTTGACACTATTGACGCTGATTGGACTATGCTTAATTAGGTGCAAGTGTTGCACACTAATTGGCTACTAAGCCATATACACATCTGTTACTGGGCAATATTTATCAGATATCATATATTAAAATGACTTATTCCCTTATTATCTGTTTGTTCTAATATGGAGTCAACAGTTTAGAAGCTACCAGGTGGATGGAGGGGAGGGAACTTTAGTACAGAGCTATAAACTAAAACTGCAAAGAAGTGCAGTGAGAAGATAGAGGAGAAACAGAATGAGTTAGAAATAGGAAACAATCTCTTTTCTCGGGGAATAAGACATAAGTGATTCAAAATGCACCAGTGTAAGGCCATGAGGATAAGAGCACTTGAGATAACCAGCCCAAGGTGCTGCCATAGCAGCCTCAGGGTATGCAGGTGAAAGGTTGTAAGGGAAAAGGCAGGCTAAAACTGTAAATAGAAGGCCTTTAGCAAATACACAAGCTAAAGACCAAATCACTGTGCAACAATCCACAGGTCCTTTTCAACAAAACTGCTTTCTAGTAGCATTTTGAATCTTATTTGATTCAAATAAGACTTATGGGGGAGAGGGGAAAAGAAGTATTTTCCAGGCTAGTGCTTTTCACTTCATTACTCTCTTTTGGGATATTTTCAAGGTTTATCTCAATGTCCTTGTTGCTAAGCTGGACTTTAATTGTGTAGTACTGTCCATTAGTTTCTGTGATACTTTCTGTATTAGCCTAAGGTAAATTACAAACTGGAGGGTTTTTAATGAATCAAGTTTGAAACTGATATTCAAATCTGCACAGTATTCTTTGCAATGATCTGAAAATCATTTCATATTGTAGTTCTTAAATTTTCTGTAGACTTTCTTTATGACAATGCATGACCACTGAGTGAGGTGGTGGGGACTGGACTGTTTGGCAGTCATCTAGGAAATTGTTGAAGTTCTTCCATCAAAAATAATGTGTTTGGTTTTCCAGTAGAGGGGAACTACACCTGAAGATAAACTAATTATTTGTGTACATCTCATTAAAAGTGAGACAGGAATAGCTGTGGTCTGCAGATTGTTATGTAAGCATCTCTAGCTCTCATCTTAGGTTGCTGGAGTGTTTGGTATGTCTTTTTAGGTGTCTAGGTAAATGTCCATTTTAGCATAACTTTAGGTTCAATGAGTACAAAGACAATGCTAAGCATATCCTGGGGACATTTAATATATGCTTGTAGTTGGTCAGTTTTTGACTCCTGGTTTCCATAAAGGATGGGTTCAGTAGGAATGAGAAGGTCAGACCATTACCTCTTTTGAATTTGGGACTCTCCTTTATCTTTCAGGATGAATAGCCTGTTCCATTCTTAGACTTCTCTCTGGAAAGAAACTGAGTTTAGCTTTCAGCAACTCTCATTTTGGATATGTTGGAGCTCATAATTTATCCTTGAATATCAGTATAGTGCCCCCTAATTTATTTTCTGCCATGTTTTCTTAGGTCTTTTTGGAAGATAGATAACTTAGAGAGGCCTTCCACTGCCAAATATAGATAGATAGATAGATAGATAGATAGATACATACATACATACATACATACATACATACATATATGCATTCTTGGTTTTAAAGATCAGAAGTTGGGAGTTCTCTTTTCCATGTGTCATTCCCCCCCACCTCCTGTTGTGCAGCTCATGTCATGGCTTGGATACTGTTGTCAGTAGTAGACATCTTGTGAATCCTAATCACCTACTCTGTAAGAGGACAGTAGGCTATTTAGGTTTGAGATAAGATTAATTGAATTGAGACATGATTACTGAGGACATTTCAACTCTAATTGTTCTCTCCATCCCTCTTCAGGAAGTCTTAATGGAAACTATTTATTTAAACATTTTATTTAAAGTAGTTGGAGGTGCATGTTTCTAGAGAGAAATAAGAATCATCAGAATATTTCAAGAAAAGGGGAGAAGAAAAGAAAATTGTAATTTTTAAAAAACAAAACATCCTAAGATAAAGAAGTACTCTAGAGAAGACTTCCTTTAGCAAACCATAGTATCTGATCTAAAGCCCATTCAGTACAATGTGGTGTGTAGGTTTTTTTTTTCTTTATTTTCATAGACTTAATTAGTTTCCATTGCTTCATGTGGACTTGTGATCACATCTAGAAATTTGATCACAAGGGGCCATCTCACAACTTCTATGATGCTAATTTAAACTTTTCAGACAAAAATTCTCATTGGAATGCAAATAGCTGTATATTGTATGATTCTTGATGGTGGAGTGTGGGAGGGTTTTTTTTTTTTTTTTTTGTAATTGTCTACTCTGTGGCCTTATTGTATTTGTGCAACTAAACATCATCTATTTAGGTGCTTACTTAATTTTTAATATATTTCCTTCCTCTTCATGTGAAATAGGTAAACAACTTGAAGAAAATTTTAAAAGGGATATTGGATTATAATCATGAGGTAAGAACAGTCGTAAGTAATCTACATTTACTTTCCTTTTGTTATTCTCTTCAATGTACGATGTAGTCTATTGATTTATTAGGTCTGGACTTTTTCAGTGTTGGGCATCCAAGATATCTTGTAGACTGTTCTCAGGTGTTAGCCCTCTCAAATTTGGTTGCATTACCGTAAAATCATGTATGTTGGAAGGGACCTCCAGAGGTCATGTAATCCAACATTCTGCTCAAAGCAGGGACAACCAGAGCAGGTTTCTCAGGGCCTTGTCCAGTTGGGGTTTGAATACCTCCAAAGATAGAGATCTCACAACCTCTCTGTGCCCTTGTTTCAGTGTTTGACTTTCATCATGGGGCAAAAGGTTTTTCTTTATATTGAATCAGAATTTCCTGTTGTTGCAACTTGTGTCAATTGCCTCTTGTACTATTGCTGTGCATCCCTGAGAAGCATCTGGCTCCATATTCTCTATGCCTTTCCATTAGGTAGTTTTAGACATCAGTAAGGTCTCCCCTGAGTCTTCTCAAGGCTGAACAAACCCACTGCTCTCAGCCTCTCCTAGTATATCATGTGCTCCAACCCCCAACCATCTTGGTGGCCCCCCACTGGGCTCACACCAGTATGTCCATGACTATCTTGTACTGAGGAGCCCAGAACTAGACACAGAACTCTAGCTGTGGTCTTACAGATGCTGAATAGAGGAGAAGAATCTCTTCCCTTGACCTGCTGGCTATGTTCTTCCTAACATAGCCCAATATGTAGTTGGCCTTCTTGACTGCAAGGGCACACTGCTGCTTCCTGTTCAACTTGTTCACCAGAACTCCCAGGTCTTTTTCTACAAAGCTGCTTTCTAGTCAGTTGGTTCTCAGCCTCTACTGTTGCAGGGTGCTGTTTCAGCCCAGGTACAGGACTTGGATTTTATCATGAGTTTTATTCATGAGGTTCCTGCCAGCCCATTTCTCCAGCCTTTCCAAGTCCCTCTGAATAGCAGCCCTGCCCTCCAGCATATTGATCGTTTCCCCCAATTTGATATTGTCTATGAACTTGCTGAGAGTGCACTCCATTATATTGTCTACTGCTTTTAGTAAAGATATTGAATAGTACTGGCCCCAGTATCCATTCCTAAGTGATGCTGCTAGTTACCCTGCCAGTTGGACTTTGTACCACTGATCACAACCCTCTTAGCCCAGTACTCCAACCAATTTTCCATCCACCTTATTGTCTGCTTATCCAGTGTGTATCTCACCAATTTGTCTGTAAGGATACCATAGGAGACCGTGTCAAAGGCCTTGTTACAGTCAAGGTAAACAACATCCACTGCTCTCCCCTCAGTCAGGAATTCCCTGTTCATCCATACTGGCCTTCTACTATGTTGCTCAACTTCCTGCATGTCAGAATGGACACTTGTGCTTTGAGAAGGTTGTCCTTGAAGACCGACCTGTTTTCCTGGACCCTGTTGCCTTCTAGAGCAGCCCTCCTGTAAGTAGATATCTGAACAAGCTGAAATCTGTTCTCCTGAAGTTCAGGCAGAGGTACATGCATTCAAGCTGCTTCCTTGCATAGAGCACATCCCCTTCTCCTCTGCTTTCCCAGTCTGACCTTCCTGAAGAGCCCGTATCCATCCATGACAATGCTCCAGTCATGTGAGCTATCCTCCCTCACTTCTCTGCAATCCCAATGAAATCAGAGATCTGTAACTCTCCATGGACTTTAATTCCTCCTGTTTATTTTCCTATGCTGTGTATATTTGTGTACAGGCACTTGAGATAAGTCCCAGTTGTGCTGCTTGCACAGAGAAACTGAAAGCTGTCCTCCAGACACTTCCTCACTGCCCCCATGCCTTTACACATTTTCTAAAACAAACAAGTACTTGAGTACTTGAAGTTAGATTTGTAAGTCCATATTGAGTAAATGTTCAGCCTCCTCCCCTCTCTTCTTCTTGCTCTTCCCTTCTCTCTCACTCTTGCCTTCTCGCTTACCTTCCTGCTCACTCTTGCCTCCCCTCCTGCTTGCTCTTGCCTTCCCTCTCTTGCCTTCTCGCTCCTGCTCTCTCTCTCTCTCCTCTTCCCAGTCTCTCTCTCTCTCACCTTCCCTCTCGGTCTCCCCACTTCCCTATCTTGCTCTCCCTCATTCCCTCTCTCGTTCTACCCCCTTCCATCTCTCACACTTTTGCCTTCCCTCTTGTGCTCTCGCCTTCCCTCTCTCACTCTCTTGCCTTACCTCTCACTCTTGCCATCACTCTTGCCTTTGTTCTCTTGCACACCTTCCCTCTCCTGCTCATCTTCCCTCTCAATATCCCTCTCACTCTTTCTCACCTTCCCTCTCTCACTCTGCCGCCTTCCCTCTCTTGCTCTCTCTCCTTCCATTGTGCTCACTCTCACCTTCCCTCTCGCTCGTTCTACCTCTCACACACACGTCTCCTCTCTCTCTCATGCTCCTTCTCTCTCTCGCAAGTGCATACTCTCTCTCATGCACACCCTCTTTCTCACACACACCCGCATGCCCTCTCTCTCAACCTCTCTTGACCTCTCTCGTCTTCTCTCTCACTCCCCTTTGCCTTCTCTCTCTCTTGCACCTTTCCTCTCCATCTTGTACCTTCCCTTTCTCTCACACACCCGCATGCCCTCTCTCTCAACCTCTCTTGACCTCTCTCGTCTTCTCTCTCACTCCCCTTTGCCTTCTCTCTCTCTTGCACCTTTCCTCTCCATCTTGTACCTTCCCTTTCTCTCACTCATGCGCCTTTTCTCCTGCTTGCTCGCCTTCTCTCTCTCTCACTTGCCTTTTCTCATTCGCCTTCTCTCTCGCTCACTCACATTGTCTTGCTCACCTTATCTCTCTCTCTAGACTTCTTTCTCTCTTGCACACACCTTCTCTCTCACACTCCTTCTCTCTCTCTCACATGTGCCCTCTCTCACATGTGCCCTCTCACCTTTTTTCTCTCGTGGACCTTCTCTTGCAGGTCTTCTCTTTCTCTTTCACATGCCTTCTCTCTCTCCTGTTTGCTTTCTCTCACTCACTCACCTTTTCTCTCGCTTGCCTTCCCTCTCTCATTCACCTTCTCTCTTGCTTGCCTTTTCTCTCTCTCTTGCTCCCTCACACCTTCTCTTTCTTCTTTCATGCATTCTCTTGCATGTGCACTTTCTCTTATGCATTTTCTTTCTCACTTTCACTCTCTCACCTTCTCTCTTGTGATTTTTCTCGCTCATGCTCCTTCGCTCTCTCCCTCACTTTTCTTTCACATTTCTCTCTTGCACTTTTTTCCTTGCTTGATTTCACTCATTTGTCCAATTTCCATCTCATTCTCTCACTTTCTCTCTTGCTTTTTCTCTCCCTTTTGTCTCTCACTTTTCTCCTGCTTTTTCTCACTCACATTCTTGTTCTCTCATACATGCTTTCTCTCTCATTCATTCGCAGCAACCTTCTCATTCATTTTCTTGAGCTCTTTCACTTTTTCACTTTCTCCCCCTCTCTCTGTAGTTCTTCTGCTCAATCTTGTGCTCATGTTGTCTGTGCTCACTCTTGCTTTCTCCCTGCCCTCACTTGCCCCCTCTTTTTTACTTCCCCCATCTCACTTTCTCGCAGGCTTTTCTCTTGCATTCTTATTTCTCTCATTGGCTTGCTTTCTCACTCTCTTTTGCTCTTATGCTCTCTCACACTCACTCTTGCGCTATCTTTCATTCTCTATTTTGTGCTCAGTCTAACTCTTGTGCTTCCCCCCATATACTCTCACTTTTCCTGTATCCCTTTCTTTCCCTTTCTCTCTTCCTTGCACTCTCTCAATTTCACACTTGCTTATCTTGCTTTCTTTAGCTCACTCACACTCTCTTGCACTCTGGTGCTCACTCTTGCACTCGCCCTTGTGTTTTCCCTGTCCCTTTCACTTACACACTTTCTGTTCCTCTCACTTTCACTTTCTCTTGCTTTTTCTCCCTTCTCATTTTTTTCTCTCTCACTTTCTCTCTTGCTTCTCTCTCACTCTTGCTTTTTCACTTTCACACTTTCATACTCCATACTTGTGCTTGCTCTTGCAATCCCATTCTCACACTCCCTTTCTTGTGCTCACTCCCATGCTTTTCCTCCCCCTTGCTTTCCCTCTCATGCCTGCTTCCTCACTTTTTTTTGCATTTTTTCTTGCTTTCTCTCACCTATTTTCTCAGTTTCTCTCTTTCATCTCTTTCCCACTTTCAGTTTCTCTCTCCTGCTTTCATTTTTTTCTCTTGCTTGCTTTCCCTCCCTCTCTCTTGCTTCTCTCGCTTGCTTGCTCACTCATGCTCGCTCTCATGCTTGCTGTCATACTTTGTCTCACTTCCTATTGCTTTTTCTCTTGCTCTGTCTAATTCTCTATCAGTTTCACTTGCCTTTTCTCTCTTGGGCACTTTGTCTTGCCTTTTTTTTGCTTTCTCTCACTTGCCCTCCTTCTCTCTTTTCCTCTCTTGCTCAATCTCATGCTTTCTTTCTCATGCCTTCTTACTCTTGCACTTTCTCTAGTGCTTTTGCTTGTTTTCTTTCTCTGCCTCTCTCACTTTTTCAATCTCTCACGTGTTCTCACACTTGAGCTGACTAATCATGCTTGCTCTTGCAATCTCTCTCTTGTGCTTTCTCTCACTTTCTTATGCTTTCTCTCACTCAGTTACTTTCTCTCTCACACATGCATGCTTTCTCTCACTTCTCTTGCATTTTCTCCATCTCACTTCCTCTCTTGATTTTCTTGCTGTCTCTTTCTTTTTAGTGCTCTCATGCTTGCTCTGTCGCTCACTTTCTCTTACTCATTTTCTCTCTATATTGCTTTCTCTCTTGCTAGCTTTCTCTCATCTGCTTTCTCTCCCTCTTACTCCCTCATGCTTTCTCTTTCACTCTCACTGTCTTGTGGTCTTGCATGTGCTCTTGGGATCCTCAGTCACTCACATGATCTTGCTCTCATGCTCCTGCACGTGTGTACACACTTTCACACGCTCATGCTTTCTCTTGCTCAATTCTTCACACATACACTCTCTCACTTTCTCTCACATTTCTTGCTTTTTCTCTCTTACATGTTCACTTCTCTTTCTCTGTATTGCTATGACTTTCTCGCTCACTTTTTCTCACTCCCTTACTCTCTTACTTTCACTTGCTCACTGTCTTCCTCTCTCATGCATGGTTTCTGTTACTTGTCCCTTTTTCACTCTTACTCTTTCACTTTTGCGTTCTCTCGCTTACTCTCTTTTAATTGCTCACTCTCACGATTTTTCACTTTTGCATTTTTGCTTTCTCTGCCTCTCTCTTTCTTCCTTGCTGTTTTGCTTTCTTTCACTCACACACTCTCTCGTACTTTTTCTTGTGCATGCTCTCACTCTCTTCAGTCTCTTTGTATTTACACTTGCTCTGTTTAATTATGTGTTGTGTCGCTACTTCAGATTCTTTTCTCATGGATGAGAAATTGGTTGCTCTGGCTCTGAACTTGCTAAATATCCTTTAACTAGACCTACAAAACTGTTAGACTGAATGTTTTACAATTTTAGATTTGTCATCGATTCATTCTAGATGTTTCATATAAATGAAATACTTAATTTCTGACTCTCCAAAGGTATTATTTAGAGATTTGCATATGCTCTATTTCAGATGCATGTACTGTATTCCAGATGGAATATTTTAGGCATTAGATTTTCTTTAAATAAATAAATAAAACTTAATAAAATAAAATAAAATAAAATAAAATAAAATAAAATAAAATTGATTTGAATTGAATTAAAAAAAACTTCATCAAGTTGATCAGCTTTTTTCAGCTTGCCTATGTTACCTTTCCTTACCTGGAAAAACAAGTCTTGTTCTTGATGAATTTTAAACTAATAATTTTTATTAGTTGAGACACCTGTGTTCAGACTTTCCCAAATGTCAGCTCTGTCAAGTGATATGGATGGTTTTATATTTTGAAATATGTATATGAGCTGTTGTTATGCAAATTATTTATTTTTTTTAAAGATGGATTTGAAAACTATGCCAAAGTAGAAAGTGAGTTCTTCCTATTGACTCTGAATCATCATTGTATTTTGTAATGTATGTGTGTGTGTATATATATAGTACTGTATGTACTGTGTCTTTATGCAGATTTTAGGGCAGCAGATTAATGACTTCACCCTTCCTGATATTAACCTGATTGGAGAGCACTCTGATTCTGCAGAGCTTGGGAGAATGCTTCAACTCATTTTGGGATGTGCTGTGAATTGTGAACAGAAACAAGGTATTAAATTTTGAAAGTATATTTTGCTTCCAGGGCAGTTAATGAAAATCTAACTTGCTTTTTAAATTGCATAGGGGAAATGATATTTCTCAGGTTGCTCTCAGAGACAAATAAGACAAGACAAATACAGATAAGAAATGTTGTTATGAGTTTCACTGACTTTGCAGGCTGGAAATGTGGAATTAGTTTTGTTTTGTTTTCAACATGCATATTTTCAGTTTGGGTTCCCTCATCTGAAAAGGAACTTCACAAATGAAAACTCTTGTCTCCAACCTTTAAATATTCATGTGTGTGGTAGTTAAGAATCAAAAAAAAAAAAAAAAAAAAAAAAGTTTCTCACTCTCTTCTGTGTGATCATTGGGTTCAAGAAGTATCCTCATATCTTACTGCATGTTAGAGAGCCATCATTGTCACCAGGTGGCATCTAGTGCCATTTGAGACACTAGGGTTTCTGACACTTCTGCACAGGGTTGGCAAATATGACACTGTAATATGGTAGAGTGTGCCCTTCTGGAGCAGTTGCTGGAGGCCAGGCAGGATACCCCAAGGGAATTTAAAGTGACACTAGAGACCTATATTTATCCCACCCTAGCAGTTGTTGGAAGAAACTTCTGGCTTCTGTGGTGCCAGTTCTCTATCTGACTGCACAAGTCAAAAGAAGACCTATTCTGTTTCTCTCCAGATATGGTAGAGGATGTGCTAGATAGTTGAAGCATTTCTTAAGGTGTTCCAGGGCCCTTATTGCATCCTTGGGTATATGATGTCATCTTCTTATCCAGTTACCTTAAATTACACATAAATCAAGCCGTAAAATGTTTGCAAAACATTTTACAATTAAAAGAAATTGAATTCATATCAGAAAACTTACAACTGTTATTACATCTTGGTTCCAAATCCTCAATAATAGCTCGTTTCTTTTGTAGCTCATTGTTAGCTTCATGAAGTTTCTCACTTTTACAAACCATAAAAGCACATATTATTTTTCCAATACTCTTATCGTGCTTGAATGAACATTAAGTGATACAAACACCCTGCCCTCCTCCCGGAGTATTCTGTATTTCTGTGAGGCATGAGGACAAGTGGGTCAAAGTCTATGTAAGTGTTTATAAAATATACTAAAAAGCATTACCATATATGCAAAGTTATAACACCAGACAGCTCTATTCTCCATCTAGAATTATATACTTTAAAATTTACAATAACTTGTATAAATGATGCTAGAAGTGTACAATATCGATAGCTGTGATAATGTTAGGGAGGAACAGCTCAAAAATCCCAAAGTAACAGAGAGATTACACTTTCTGGTAAGCCAGTTAACAAGCAAACAATTATTTAAGTAAAACCTGAAGTTTAAAAAGGTATAATATTAAAAGCAATGAAGAAATTGTAGAAAAAAACAAACACACTCATTAAAATATTATCTTTTAGTCCATAACATATACTAAAATAGATACAGGGCTTAAATATTGTTTACATATAAATGGTTTTCTCAGAACAAAATTCCTCTTAATATAAGCTTGACACAATTTTAAATAAAGTTTTCTAACCACCAAAAGATGGTAGTTCTTTTATAACCCTTTTTAATTGGGCAAAGGCTTTCTATAAGAAATTGAAATACTGCCTGAATAACAGATCCCCTAAATATTCCTGAGCTATTCGCATTTCTTTTCCTTATATATCTTCCAAAGATACTAATGCCTTCCCACTGCTGTTGTTAATGATTAAGAAACTGCTTAACATATGGAAAGCAGATTGTTTCATATGGCAAAGAAAATAATGGAAAGCTTTATTACTTACAGATGCTCTTCAAGTTTCTTTTTCAGAAGAATTGACTAAAAGAGAAAGTTAAATGTGTCAGTTATTTTAATACACTGTGATGCTTTAATATCATTTCAGTTACGTTAAAACATCTATTTTTACAATTAAAACCAGGACACAGCCTTTTAACTCCACTCATTTTTAGGTCATAATTATATAGCAGTTTTCTCTAGTAGTTGTCCTTTCCTTGATAGCTGTGTGATTCCTGAAATCAGAATATCTTATAACTTCACAAGTATTTTCTTGGAATTGGATCCATACAGGAGAGATCCATTAATGACAGAATTCAATTTCAGTTGTTTTCATTTCTTCATGATTCTGTACTTCTGTATATTAGGCTCAACAAATTTATTTGGAATTAGTGCAAAGTTTACTTGAAGAGCTGTCCTACCAATGCATCAAAACAATCTCACATAAAGACTCCAGGTAAAATCCTGTCCCCACAAAAATTAGATGGAGTAGAATGCCACTAACCAGAGCATGGCAAGAATTTTATCCTCAACTGCTCTGCTTTTCACTGTTTTCACACCTTTGTTTGTTTACAAATATGTAAATATCATACACCTTACAGTATTCCAGTTTCTGGTTAAATCACATTTGGAGACTCTCTCTCTTGGCTGGGGGATGGGGGAAGGAGGAGGAAAGCTTCAAAGTAAATTTTAGTTTAATCATAAACTCACTTTATATACAATGAGCATCTTTTAAAATCAAACCATAAATGCCTGTAAAGTGAAAGTAATGTTAAGCAAATAGAAAGCCATACTCACAATAGCCTTGAGCAGAAACCCATGCCAGGAAACAGAGACGACAGATTAGCATAAAGCAAAAACAGCAGCCAACAGAAGAAACTATTTAGTAACTCATGAACAGAAAAAGTTAAACCTACGCATTTTTTCCAGACATGCACATTTTTCCTTCTACTCTGTTCTCATTAGCAGTTTCATTCTGTCACATTTTCTGGAGAAAGCTAGTAAAACTTATCCATATGGAATCCAAGTATATGCATGTTTATCCACTTCCACACAAAAACTAAACACTACAGAAGTAGTAAAGAAGTATATATGTAAATATCATACTCAAACCAGAATCTCAAAGGAGAGCAGTTGCTGTTATGAAAAGTCATTTTAACACAGAAGTCATTAGTAACAAGGCAGTGGACAATATGTAGTCTGTTGTGCTGTGATCAACATGTAGAGATACATGTATTTTGGTGGAGTGATTCTGAATTGGTGCTATTTTCACATGGTTTAAATACAAGACAAATATTAAATATTGGATATTTAAATCGGAGACTGCCTTTTTGTTTTGCATTTGTCTAATACCCATTATAGTGGAGTCCTATTCTGTGACTGATGCTCCAAAGTGCTATCACAATGCAAAATAAAATCATCAACAAAATGACTTTCAAGAAAGGTTTAAGTACAAAGCCAATACAGACAATTTGTGTGCAATCCAAGAAAAAAAAAAATAGCTGGAGTTTAAATGCTTCAAAAAGAGCATCTTTAATCACATTCCTGGGTCATGCTCTTGATTATTTCAAAGTTGGATTGTCTTTTTACACCATGAATAAAGGGGAAAGGAGGTAAAATAAGAAAACGTGATTCCACTGAGTTCAAAGAGAGCTACAGAAATTTACAGTAGCTAAGGACGGGTGGGTTTTGGCCACCTGTTTTTTTCCTTTTCCAGTTTTCCTAACAAATATAATAGCAACACCTCTTAAAACAACAAATTGCTGTATACATTTCTCCAGGCAACAAAGTGCTTAGAGCTCTAAAGTCACTTATAGAACAATGTATTGAAAAGATTGCCAAGCAGTGTCCATTTCCCTATGTTTTTTAAAGGAAATAAAAATTAAACACAGATTTGGCTTTGGAAGTCTTCCACTGTGTTTGGGTTTGGTTTGGTAGAGACACAAGTGACTACTTAGAAGAGCTGTTTCCACTAGCATCGCCTTGCTATATTCTGTGATATATTAATCACAGAATCACAGAATGGTTGAGGTTGGAAGGGACCTCTGGAGACCATCTATTCCAACCCCCCTGCACAAGCAGGGTCACCTAGAGCACATTGCACAGAATCACGTCCAGTTAGGTTTTGAACATCTCCAGAGAAGGAGACTCCACAACCTCTCAGGGCAACCTGGTCCAGTGCTCTGTTGCCCTCACAGTAAAGAAGTTTTTTCCTCATGTTGTGATGGAGCTTCCTGTGTTTCAGTTTGTGCCCCTTGCCTTTCATCCTGTCACTGGGCACCACTGAAAAGGGTCTGGCCCCATTCTCTTTACACCCTCCCTTCAGTTACTTATCAACATTGTTAAGAGTCCCCCCCTCAGTCTTCTCCATGCTGAAGAGTCCCAGCTCTCTCAGCTTCTCCTCACGTGAGAGATGCTGCAGTCCCTTCATCGTCTTAGCGGCCCTTCGCTAGACTCACTCCAGTAGCTCCATGTCTCTCTTGTACTGAGGAGCCCAGAACTGGACACAGCACACCAGATGGGGTCTCACCAGGGCTGAGGAGAGGGGGAGGATTTCCTCCCTCAACCTGCTGGCAATGCTCTTCCTAATGCACCCCAGGGTACCATTGGCCTTCTTGGCCACAAGGGCACATTGCTGACTCATGGTCAACTTGTTGTCCACCAGTACCCCCAGGTCCTTCTCTGCAGAGCTGCTTTCCAGCAGGTTAGCCACCAGCCTGTACTGGTGCATGGAGTTATTTCTCCCTAGGTGGAGACGGTGTCGAAAGTCTTGCTGAAATCAAGGTAGACAACATCCACCATCTACCCAGTCAGTCATCCCATCATAGAAGGCTATCAGATTGGTTAAGCATGATTTCCCCTTGGCGAATCCATGCTGACTACTCCTGATCACCTTCTTATCCTTCACATGTTTGGAGACAACAGCCAGGATGAGCTGTTCCATCACCTTTCCAGGGAGGGAGGTGAGGCTGACTGTCCTGGAGTTGCCTGGGTCCTCCTTGCCCTTTTTGAAGACTGGAGTGATGGTGGCTTTCTCACAGTCGTCAGGCACCTCTCCTGTTCTCCATGACCTCTCAAAGATGATGGAGAGTGGCCTAGAAATAACATCAGTCAGCTCCCTCAGCACTCGTGGGTGCATCCAATCGAGGCCCATGGATTTGTGGGTGTCAAGTTTGCCTAAATGATCTCTAACCCGATCCTCCTCAACCAAGGGCAAGTCTTCCCTTCTCCAGACTTTCTCCCTGGTCTCCAGGGTCTGGGATTCCAGAGGGCTCGTCTTACCAGTAAAGACTGGAGCAAAGAAGGCATTCAATATCTCTGCCTTCTCTGTATCGTCACCAGGGCCCCTGACCCTTCAGCAGCAGGTCCACATTCTCCCTAGTCTTCCTTTTGTTACTGATATAGTTAAAGAAGTTCGTCTTGCTGTCCGTGACATCCCTTGCCAGATTAAACTCTAAATGGCCCTTGACCTTCCTAGCCCCATCCCTGCATACTCGGATGACATCCCTATATTCCTCCCAAGTGGCCTGTCCCTGCTTTCATCTTCTGTGCACTTCCTTCTTCTGTTTGGCTTTTGCCAGGAGCTTCCTCTTCATCCATGCAGGTCTCCTGCATCTACTTCCTGCTCATTGGGATGCACCATTCTTGACCGTGGAGGAGGCGATCCTTGAATATTAAACAGCTCTGTTGGACCCCTCTTCCTCCTAGGGCCCTGACCCATGGGATTCCTCCAAGTAGTTCCCTGAAGAGGCCAAAGTTTGCTCTCCTGAAGGCCAGGGTTGTGATCCTATTTTTGTCCTGCTTCTTCCCCACAGGATCCTGAACTCCACCATCTCATGGTCACTGCAGCCAAGGCTGCCCCCAACCTTCACATCTCCAACCGCCTCTTCCTTGTTTGTTAGCGCAAGGTCCAGCAGCGCACCTCTTCTTGTTGGCTCCTCCACCACCTGTGTCAAAAATTTATCATGAGTGCTCTGCAGGAACCTCCTGGATTGCTTGTGCCTAGCTGTGTTGTCTTTCCAGCAGATATCAGGGTGGTTATGTCCCCCATGAGGGCCAGGGCCTGTGATCTTGAGGCTACTTGCAGCTGTCTGTAGAAGGCCTCATCTACTTCCCCTTCCTGATCAGGCGGCCTGTAGCAAACACCCACAACAGCGTTGCCCCTGTTGGCCTGCCCTTTAATCCTCACCCACAGGCTCTCGACTTGCGCTTTGTCTTCCCCCAGGCTGAGCTCCATACATTCCAGTTGCTCTCTCGCATAAAGAGCAACTCCCCCACCTCGTCTTCCCAGCCTGTCCTTCCTAAAGAGCACAGAGCCTTCCATGACAGCGCTCCAGTCGTGGGAGCTGTCCCACCATGTCTCTGTGATTCCAATGAGATCATGACCCTGGGACCGCACACAGATCTCCAGTTCCTCCTGCTTATTCCCCATGCTTCGCGCATTGGTGTACAGGCATTTCAGGGAAGTAATGGAGCCTGCAGGTTTCCCGAGAGGGGTGAAAGAGGACCCTCTATAATCATCTCCTATCCTCACTTCCCCACTGCCATGCTCCTGCTGGATGCCTTCTGACTTTGGCTGCATCACACTGTCCATGTAACACACCCCTTCCCCCTTCTTGCTTGGTTTAAAGCCCTCCTAACTAGGCTGGCCAACCTGTTGGCAAAGACACGCGTGCCCCTCTTGCTGAGGTCGCTCTCATCTTTCCCCACTAGCTGGTGATCTTCAAACAGGGTCCCATGGTCATAGAAACCAAAACCCTGTTGCCAAGAGCAGCGGCGCAGCCAGTTGTTAACCTGCAATATCTGCCTTTTCCCCCTCATATCCATTCCCCTCATTGGCAGGATAGAGGAGAACACAACCTGGGCACCCAGACCTTTGACTGCCATCCCTAGGGCTCTGAAATCTCGTTTGATGTTGTTCAGTTTCCCCATGGCATCATTAGCACCCACATGAAACAGCAGCAAGGGATAATAGTCAGACATCTGGACAAGCCTTGGCAGTCTCTCCGTGACATCCCTTATTTGAGCCCCTGGCAGGCAACAGAGCTCTCTGGATAAGGGCTCGGGTCTGCAGATCGGTGCCTCCGTGCCCTGCAGCAGGGAGTCGCCCACAACAATCACCCGCCGCTTCTTCCGGGGGCTCCTTTTCTCCTTAGTGGGGGCAGTCTTAAGGCAGGGACTTGACTGCCTCACCCTAGACAACCCCCTAGATGGACCTTGGTGTGTGACCTCATTTGTCTGGCCCTCAAGTTCCAGAGCCTCATACCTGTTGAACATGGTCACCTGGAGGGGGGGGAGGGAGGGGGGCCGGGAAAGGGTTCTCCTGCCACCTCGAACAGGGATCTGTTTCCATTCTTTTTCATCTCTTAATTCTGTTAATTCTGCCCCCTCTGCCCTATGGCAAGAGGGTAGGGGATCCTCAGGTCGATTTGGGGGGTTCCCCAAAACACAAATATTCTCCCCAATATTTAATTCTTGTCTTTCCTCTATTTCAAAAGAAAGTAGGGAAAGAACACTTATTTATTTATTTATTTATTTTTTGGTTAGAATTTTTTTGCATGCTTAAACAACCCTAAGGAAAAAAAAAAAAAAAAAAGTCTGGGGAGAGATTTTGTTTTCCTTCTGCACTCACAGTATAGAACTCAAAACAGTCTCCCCACCTGGGACTTTCCAAGTAGCAGTTTACAACAGATAATACTTGCATTGCTTTTTGGGAAGGCAAAAGAACTACTTCAACTTATTTAAAAAAAACAAAAAACAAAAAACAACACACATTCCTCAACTGAACATGAAAAGGATCTTTCAGTTTTCCAAGTTAATCCCATTTATATTGTAAATGTACAGAAATAAGGTTTCCAGTGCACTCTTGCAGAAAAGTAATGAAAAATCAGATGAAGCATGTGAACCTAAATTGACCTTATCCCTTTTCTCATGTTTCTGAAGGAGCATTCTTGTAAGTATAGCTTAAGGATAGCTCAGGATGACCCTCAGCATTTTCATTTAACTTTGAAGTTGGCCCCTGATTTGAATAGGAGGATGGACCAGACATTCAGACCTCTAGAGGTACCTTCCATCTTAAAGTATTCTATGAATCTACATTTCTTCTTCTGCTTGTTTAAGAGTAAGTGCAGGCAAATATTCAGAACTGAACAAGATAGGCCCATAGGGGTAATGTTGATATACCACTGATGGTGCAATCAAGCTTATACTGAAGCTAGGAATGCAGCTGCTGCATCATGAGCTTCAGCTCCACCTGAGGCCCACAACAGGCTGTACAGTTCCATGTAGAAACATGTGCTGGCATGGTTTTGCTACTAGCAGAACCCAAAGTCAGCTCAGATTATGCCTGCATGGGCTGTAGTCAGTCCTTTAAGTGCCCTGTAAACATACCTTAAATCACTGTCTAAACCAAAGCCTCAAACAGGGACAGATTTAAAATTACAATAAATAAAGCTGCATTTGATTAGACTGAGATTATTTACAGTACTCTCCACATCTGAGGATAACTTTCATAAACTAAACACGTTGCTCAAAAATTAAATCACAAAACCGAAGTTTTATATGTCAATTGCTGAAAGTAACAAAACTCATGAGAAAAAAAAAAAGGCCTCTCTTATCAACAAATGCTTTCTCTGGGTTCTTAAACTGTGTAAAAGTGAAGTTTATTTTTCTTGTACATAAATATAATAGGCTAGGTGTGTTTTAAGCAATGTCATCAGAATTTTCAGGAGAACGTCAAATTCAGGCATCTTACAATTAAGCATGTGTCCTGTTAAATGGAACTCCTAAAAAAACCCTCTGTCTGTCTTCACTAATCCTTAATTTCAAGCATATTTAGATGCATTCCTTGACAAGACAGGGTGAAATCCTGACTCTACTGAAATAAACTGAGATTTTCCTCTTGATTTTCAGTGGGACAATGGTTTGCCTTCAGCTCCCACAGCTCTTCTTTCCAGAGAGGAGAACAAACAAGATCCTCTTTCTGCGAGACTGACAGCATGTCAATGAACTTGTGTTATTCATGCCAACACAATCAGGGGCTCTGATTTCACTGAGCTAACAAGGCTAGAATGTTTATGAGAGGTGGAGACTTTCTTAGCTGACTGAATTGCTTGAGCTGTTTTACCGCTGAAGAAGCCCTAACATTTCTCAGCCCTTTGCACAGACATAACAGAATCAATATCAATTGGCTTCAGCATTCTAAGATTTCCTACATCAAAAAGAGCGTGATAGTGTTGGTAGTAAGGGTTCCACTCAACTGGATGCTATTAAATGGTGCTCCTGTTAAGGATGCCAAGGATCAAAGACTTCTGTTGAGTCTGGTTACCACAAAGCATGCAATCAGTATATTCAGATTTTAATTGCCCTGAAAATTTTGGGTTTGACTTATAACCAAGACAGCAAAGAATATCTTGGAATCACACAATTGCATATACCTATTTTAAAATGAATTCTAAGTTGCTTTTTAATAGTGTTTTTCTAAATAGGAAGCCTATTAGCAGGTTTACTTTGGTATAGTTTTATCTGAAAAAGAAAAAGATAAGCTAAAGTGAATAGACTCTTAAATGAAAATAAACCGCTGATAGAAACTTACACTGTTCTATCTAAATCAGGTAAAGTATAAACACAAAAGGAGAAAGTAAAAACAAGCTAGCAAGGAAATACACTCAAATCTAAAAGGGTGTGCACGCAGATGACCCTGCTCCAAATCACTACTTTCAAAACAGTTCTAGAGCTTCTGCTCTCAAATATGGGAAGCAGCAAATACAATTTTCAGTAGAAGACTGAATTCCCACATTAACTCTGTCAAAATTTCTTCATTTTAAATATTAAAATGTACAGTATCTAGGTATACAGAAATTGAAAATACTGCATTGGTTCAAAGGACTGCTCATTTTACATTTTTAGTTTTGGCTTGCATGACACCTTACATTAGAGATACACGTTTATATCAGCAATTACTGGGTTTCCACTGGCAAGAAAGATCTTCACTTCCATGAAGAACAGTAAACAAAAATACCTTGGGATAGTTTACTAAGAAACGGAAAATTAATGTAGTCTTAATTTCCTATAACTGTTTCTATTCTAATTATAGAATTTTAAATAATGCTGAGTTTACTACTGGAACAGACACACTGGAGGGAACAAAATCTATTTGATTCCTTTTCTACAAATAATATTTGTATTTATTCTAGACAAACATCTCACTTTACATTTCTCATTGAGAGAAATACAGTTTACATTTAAGGCCATAACAGCAAGTATGGAAAGCTATCAGAAATCTCCATCTGTATTATTTATTTCAAAATTTATGTAAAGCTGAAAGGTAGGATAATAAGTAATTGAACACAACTTTGGTGTATGTTCTTACTTACATCTTCAGCTTTTGAACCTTGTTCCTGCAAAGATTTCTGCAGTTCTTCAACCTGGGACTGTACTTCTAGAAGTCTCTGATTAACCAGCCTAGGAAATGGATAAATTTTTACTTTTACTTTTCAGAAACAATGAATTAATAGACAATGAAATCCAAGACTTATAGTGTCCAGCATTATCAGGCCATCTATGCAAGAGATGCACCACTATTTGCTTATTCAAAATTTACAACAGCAGTTACAGTGTACAGCAGTTTGATTTTATCCTGTAATCCTGATGCTCTTCCAGCACAGTGAGAATAGATACATGCTTGGTAAGAGTTTATTTCTAGACAGACATGATAGAAATTTTTAATAGTCATTTTTATTGCATGAGAGCTACTAGCTTATATTACTGAAAATGTTTAAGGCTACTATACTTAACCTCACTCCCATTATCCCGGACATCCAGAATCTCCAGGTTAAGGGGGAAAAGCTGGCTTTAATCTTTTAGGAAAGGAAGTTTTAATATTAAGACCATTGTAATGGATGAAGTTAAAGATCTAACTGTGTTATGATCAGACTGGAGTTTTGGTACCAAAAGATACATGCACAAGATACATGGCCATTTCTGCTGACTCTGCAAGATGCATCTGTGCATCTTTCAGTCTGCCTGCCATCAGGGGATCATTATGCATTTATTGAGCATTACCCCTTCCAATTCTTACACAAAAACAGATACCTCTCACTTCTCTGCGGCCTTAACACAAAACTACTCTGGTAGTTTTTTGAAGCAGTACTGTCAGATACAGTAGGATCCTGAACTCACAGTGTCCATGATACTAGGGTCTTTTAGCTGTGGATGGGAGACATCTAACCTGCTTTTGATAGAACATGCGTCCAAGTTACTATAGAGGCAAATGTTTGTCTATTGAATGAACACAAACACAGCAATGAAGCAGCAGCTGATACCAATCTCTTTCTAACTCAACAGTCAACAGAACTGCATCTAAGATTCTACCTGTTGACTTTGTCCTCACTGATCACAGTATTCTGTGGGTGAAGCAAGACAGCTGAAACCTACTGCATACTACAGTATGAGAAAATTCAATAATCATGGAAAATTCCAGTAATCATGGAAAAATGTTATCACCCTAAACTTTCATAAAATACTCAGTCTTTACAAAATCTAGATCATCTAGACAGTAGCTCTAACATCTGCCAATGTATTTTTAAAGAACAAAAAATAGGAAACAGAAGGGAAGATGGAAAAGTGTGCAGGGAATTAATAGGTAGCAGGGAAGATGGGGAATTCTTTTGGTTATACTTGCTTTACAGAAGGAGACTCTGAAGAAATGCATGGTTCCTGCTGGGATCCACTTGCAATTTATTACAGAATTCTTCAGCCCACACTGGAGGCTGCAGATATTGGAACAGCACTGAAAGGCTGAGTAGACTCGCAGGCTGGTTGAGCTACTTTTTGATAGGGCTAACTACATTTTTTGATAGAAGGAACTTGGCCTTGACCACAGTCTGCTAAGACAAAGGTGTACAGTATTGTTAGAAAGGCCACTGGAACAGAGAACAATACTTCTTTACCTGTTCTCTGTCTCCAATTCATTCTTCTGTAAATTTGTATCATCAAGCAGGCTCTGTAACAAGGCGATCTTTTGATTTTCAGAACCTTCTTGGTTCAGCTTTAACATCTTGTTCTCATGCTGAAGGCGAATGAGTTTCTCCCTAAAAAAATAAAATCTGCTAGAAGCAGCTTGACATTCTCTATAAAGAACAAAATAATCTACCACAGGAGGTGTAAAGGTAACATAAAGAACTTTACCAGTTTTAGAAAGAGATGAAACAACAACCAACTCTCTAGATACTCAAATTCAAACTTGATTAAAGAACCTGCAATTGTACAAAACACAGGAGAGGAATATTGCCCGAGGGCCCAGATGATTAGATCTGAGAGCAAGGTCAGAGAGAGTGGTTGGTAGAACACAGAGCTGAGTAGCAAGGGATACAGTTTGTAACCTTAGCTATCACTGAACCTGGGCGAGTCACTTTCTTACTCTTGGTGTGTCCCCACTCAATAAGTGTCACGACATGTCTATTTAGACTAAGCCAAACTGACAGCCCATAGACTGAATCTACCTTGTGAAAGAAAAACTTTCACCAAATCTGCATTTTTTTCCTCTATGGGATGGGGAAAGTGGTTGAGCAGAAAATATTGTTTGCATAGCCAGATACTCCCTTTGCTCGTTTACAGTTGAGAGACCCAGGTTCTGTTGCCACAGAGAAGACAGGAGAGCAGCAACAGCAGCTGTTCCCATGCATGGGAGCCCCCTTTCACCAGTGACAGATAACTCTAACAGCATTTAGGATCCTGTTCTCTCCTATGGAAATCATTTGAATGTTCATGCAATAACCCCCTACTTTTTTAATATTGCCTCAAAGCATTACTCTCCTCCTCCACTGCTCTTGAACAAAATTGAAAGGAAGCATTCTTGCAGCAATGCACAACAATGCAGCTGGAAGAGAAACAACTCACTTACCTAGCGAGGTCTCCTTTTACTACTCTATAAAGTTCTCCAATCCCATATGCAGCTTTCCAAATATTGAAATAATTGTATCAACATTTGTAGATGAAAAAAAATAACTCTTAAAGAGCTTGCAAATTTCTGAGATGCAATGACCTCAATTTCAAGTTACAGTGATATCAGGCTATAGTGGAAGCACTTGCAGGAGTTCTGGTGAGGAGTCGGAGACTGGCAGAGTATGCTCTCTACACACTCTCTGAATTCCTGTCAGGGCCAGGCGTGCATATTCTGCTTTGGCAGCAATATCCATCTGCTTCCTGGCTGGCAGCTACTCAAGGTTAGTACAGCTGAGATAAGGAAATAGTTCTAGCAGATTTAAGGGGCCCTTGGGATACAATGAGGTGAGTCCTGCCTGGGTGCCTGGCCCGTGTCTCCAGCAGCCTCCCATTAGTAACCCCTCAGCATGGTTCCTGGGGCTCCCGGTGCAGTCTGGAGTGTAAGTCAGTCCCTCATTAAATCTACCCTCTTTAACACCTTGAAAACCTTGAGTATCTCTCTCCACCAGTATCCAACCCTCCCTTTCCTGCCTTGCAGTCACATAGGTACTCTAGCAAGGCTAAACACTGATTGCATTAACTTAAGCCATAGTAATTTTCAATCCTGTCTCTCCTCTCTCTTTCTAATAGTGCATATTTTTTGTAATGCTATGATACAAATGCATTTTAAATTATATTCTTCATTTTGACAATTTTAATGTTTTGTCCCTATACAACAGCATATCCCATTATTACATTTTTGTCTATTAATGCACATAAAAAGTTGCAGTTTATGAATTCTTTGCAGGAAGAGAGACTCAATTTGAGGATTTCTTTTTTGTTTGTTTGTTTCTCTTCTTTGGGAAAAAGACGACAAACTTGAGAGAGTAAAAGTGACTCTTGTCCTGAAGCATAAGGGGTACTGTTGTATGGAAATCCAAAGGGAAGGAGAACAACAAACATGAATCTTAGAAATTTTCAAACACTGAAAACCAGATGGGAATAGTCATTTATGTGCACATTCTAAGTGTTAGGCAAAGTAAAAACATGAGTTAACTTACTTGATTTCAGGAGTAACAATTTCCACAGCTAGACTGTCTGAAGGTTCCTGGCTTCCCAGGGGCCTCAAAGCTGTGTGAGGAAAAGAAATAAGAAAGAAGTTTAGCAGGAAGACCAGTAACTTTGCTTTACAAGACCAGGAATAAACTGTTCTACAAGATTATAGATTTAGAATAATGCTCTTTAGTAAATGGGAAATAATACAAACGTCAGACCTATATCAAGAAGGAAAGACGAGCACCACAACACCATTTGGAGAAGAATTACAGTTCCTTTTTTCACCCCTTCTAAGAAGTGATTTTTATGATGTATGATCTACTGAAAGGCTTACATAAGAATTTAAAATCTGTGCAAGATAACACATGGATTAAAAATGCATCATATGAACCTTCATGTACACATCAGGAAATTGTTACATGATATTCTTTGGAGATGAGAGAAATATTGAACATGACTTCTACTCAGAAATCAAATTGGGAGGTGCATGAGACATTTTCTAAAAATACCATATTTGAGAAGAGACTAAACATGAAAATTTTCACTCAAACAGAAAGGTTCATGAGTTCACAAGCATTTGAAAAGACAGTCATGCCAAAAGTGGGTTTTGAGCTTAGATTAATTTAGGTTTATTTATTTGCTAAATAAAGACATATTGAGTAATCTCCAGAAGACCAGAAGACCTCTGTGCACTTTAGAAGATATGCATTTAATCACCTTATTTGTCCCTTACCTGTAGTGGCAAGTTGACCTTCCTGTGCTTGTACGCATCGGAGCTCTTCAATAGTTTCTTTTAAAGAATCTCTTTCTGCTCTTAATCTCTGAATAATTAGAACAATAATATTAGTCTTGGCACTACAAATTGATTCTTAACACTAAACAGGTTGTCATAAGGCACAGCATCAACACTTGAAAAATAACTTATATGTAGCTCGAGAGATGAGTTTCATACCAAGGCATCTCAATTCATAACAGAATAAAGACCAACTGCTTCCCAGAAACAGTAATTCTTTGAGAAGGGTTGCTGCTGCATAGTAAACTTGTTGGGGTAAAGATACCAGACTACAAGCTTACAGACTTCAAGATAATCATCACATAAACTTCTGGTACCAGATAGCAAACAGCATAATCCTCTGAAATCTATTTTGAGAGTGAGGAGCAGAAGAAAGCTATGACAAGGACAGCTATCCAAAGTAATTTAGCAAAATTTGACAATGTGCAAAAATCAAAGACCTGTGACCAAAATATAACTGAGAATTTTCAGCTCAAATGCTAAGTGCAAGACCTGGAAATTTATTAGAAGTTTAGATAGGAAATAGGGTATCTTCAGGGAAGTGTCTGCAAAGATTCTAATTGATGGAACGAAAGGCACATTCCTCAAACAAGCCTGAGAAATTGCTAACTAAAAGTGTTGGCCATGTTTCATGTGGTACTTTAAAGTGCCAACATACAGACACAAAAATAGTCAACAAATAGAAACCAACTGTTGAATAAACAAGAGTATTCAGGAGAAACATGGAGAATCAATCTTGTCAAGAAAGAATAGAGCAGTCAACCTCTCTTATGTGCTGCTGGTGGTTTTGAGAGGAGGGGAATATACTGGTATCCACCCTGCATATTCATGATGACACCAGAAGCCAAATCAGCGATGAGCTGTCACAAGAGAAGGCGGCAATCACAACAGAGGACACATCTTTCTACAGGATTCCTAAACCTGTTGCTTCTGAGAACTAAATTTCTGAGTTTATTTCTAAGGAGATACTGTAAAAATCCTACTTTAAATATTTTTTCAGAATACATTACAATTATCTTTGGCATTTATTATCCTTTTCATGGTGAATGGTCAAGAAACAACTTTGGACACTCTGTAAGGGCTTTTCCTCTTAAAAATTTGTTGCATATATTTTTAATACAGTCACTTTATCCCATGCTATATAGTCAAGTTTTAAAATATATTTGAACACAAACTGATGGGCGAGTAAAGAGTTGATGATGACACTGCTGAATTGCACTCTGACAGTGTGGCAGAGACCTGATAAGGGAAAGAATGGGTACTGTCCCCAGCAGG
The DNA here is from genome assembly GCA_013398735.1 of Nothocercus julius. Taxonomy (NCBI): domain Eukaryota; kingdom Metazoa; phylum Chordata; class Aves; order Tinamiformes; family Tinamidae; genus Nothocercus; species Nothocercus julius. Next base: position 10,828 of record VZSV01000527.1, on the reverse strand, counting down.
AAGATAGGGAAGTGGGAAATCCTGTAGAGGCAGGGTGGTCTCACTTTGCTAAAGACTGCAACAATACCAAACTGGAGACACTTGCAAACACTGATAAGGGACCAAGACCCATTATGATGATCATGCTGACAGTGCAAAAAAAAAAAACAGATGCTCTTATCGATCTCGCTTGAAGATTTTGGAAAAAGCGTTGTGAAAGAATGACCATAGCACAGTCGTGAACTCCTTCCTTAAGGGTATAAAAGACAGAGTCTAGCATTGATGAGTTGAGCAGGGATCAGGAACGACACCTGAACAACTCCTTCGGCTGGACCGTGATATGAGCATCTCTTCACTCCCCCTAACCTGGGACGCTGGGCTAAGGTGACTCCTTGCGAGGTTGAGTGTCCCCTGTACATTCAGGGTGTAAGAGCGCTCATTTGCATCTCCTTATAAGGTTGAGAGTCCCCTGTACTTTCAGGATGTAGAAACGCTAGCATATATTTTTCACTCCTTGCAAGGTTGAGAGGCCCCCTGTATATTCAGGGTGAAGTAATGCTATAGCATTCTATTTTATTTTACTTTTATTTTATTTTACTTTATTTTTTCTTTTCCTTCCCTCTGGAATTCCTGTTTACTAATTGATCAGCCGATTCCTATAACAATTGCACCAGTTAATGGTGGATGTTGCTATTGAAAAGATCTTGCGCTGGTGAATAAAATCAAGTAACTAAAGCCCATTGGTTGTTGTCCCTCTGGATTATTTTACTGTCACCTTTAATGACAGATAGCATGACACAAACATTAAAAAAAAAAAAAAAAAGTGGAAAAAAAAAACCCTTAATAATTTACAATGCTTGCTCTAAAAGCTTATTTTGATCACCATATCACTGTGTAATAAAGGAAAAAAATATTGATTTCACTGCTACCAGAAAAATAATATCTTGAAACTTACCTCTTTTTCTTTTTGGAGGCTGTCTACTTTTTCTTTCAGACGTTTGCATTCATAATCTAATTTATCAGCTTTCTTGGATTCTTCAGATAATCTTTTTTGTAGTTCAACTGCCTGTGAGAGCAAGAAGCAGTAATTTGTCTGCAATTATTAATATTAAAGCAAAGCATATGAAAGAAAGTAGTTAATTACCATGCACCACAAGACAAAAAAGTGAAATATTTGGCTACAGGGCATTCTAAAATTTCTTTTGTCAATTGCTATACGTTTCAGTATTGCCAAAGTATTCAAATATTAGGCCTTAGCGCAAATAAAAGGAACATCAAAAAGATTTAAAGTATCTTCAAAACTTTATGTACAAGTGAGGTCTACAGGAAAAATTGTATAATCCTATGAACCAAAGAGCTTAGGAAAAGTAGAATCCTCCTCCTACTTTCAGAGAAGACTAGGAAAAGAAAAAAATCTCAAGAAACCTTTTGTCATCTCTCTTTTTTCAGAAGCCTCAGGCACCAGTTCATGTAATTAGGTAAATTGTCTTATGCTTAGATATTTGCTATTGCTTATTAACACACAAATAGGAGGATTCATCTGCAGGCTCATAATCAGTTTTCTTTATTTCAGGAGGCAATATGTTCCTAACAAAATCTCATAGACATTTTTCAAGCTGCAAGTTAGCAAAGCACTTTTAAAGATCAATGAGCACAAGACAATTCTGCAAAGCCTTGCCTTTTCTAAGCTCTCAGCCTTTACTAATGTAGGCTCAATCCCAGAACATTAATAACATAACACAGAGTATGAAAGCAAGTAAACTGACCAAAGACTTAGCTGGAAACACATAAACTGAATGAAGACTCAGCTAAAGATCTATAATTAATATATAATTATGTTATAGCAGTACACAAAATTAGGACTCTTGGAAACTAATTTGTTTGTGACATTTCATATTTATGTATGTCTTCATTCATGTGTGGGTTTCAAAGGCATATTAAAGAGGAGCTCAACTTTACTGATACTGAAGGCAAACAGACTCTGTGTGTTTGTTTGAGGCAGTGCAGTTAAGGAAACTTAGGTCTGCCAGATGAGAGACCTGGGCTTTATTTCAATCTCAGCCAGCAGTAAAGCCTGTACAACGCAACAGCTCTTCAGTTGTAAAATCTCATTATTAAAACACAGGGAATGAGGGAGAAAAGGAGGAGTTTTGGGGGGTTTTGTTTTGTTTTTTTTTGTTTTTTGTTTGTTTGTTTGGTTGGTTGGTTGTTTTTTTTTGCAGCTGCACAACTGAGACACAAAGAACAAAGCTTCCACTTCCCAAACTTGTATCATCGTTGAAATAAGCGTCTCAGATGCAGTCATCAGGAGTAACACAACTGTAATGGGTGCTCTGTTATTCAGAGGAGAGACTTGTTCCTTTTGTGAGCAAATGCGATATTAATGGTGTATGAAAGACTGCCTCCTCTTTTTTTTCCTTTTTCTCTTTGATTGTATGTTACTTCAGCCTTTTCCTTAACCAGTTTTTTTTGTTTGTTCGTTTGTTTTTTCTGGTGAAGTCAGTTGGACTGTATTAACAATTAGTTAACAATTAGCCCAGAGAGGCACAAGCTAATTGCCCTATTCATAAAGATGGCCAAGTGCAGGGAAACAGCTTTTGAGTGTGAGGGATGCACGTTTTTCCAGGGCTTGAAGTGTTCTTGGTGCCTGTTTTTTTGCATCATTTTTTAATTCTGCTGTGGATTTGATGTGAAGGGATGCCTGCAGTATGCCCATTTGAGGTTAAGGGAAGTCAGAATAAAGATAACTCACTGTTTCATAAAGAGGCTGGCCCTGCAAAAAGAATCTCAAAATGATAGCAGGTCAATGTAGTGTAGGCACAAAAAAATAGATTAACATGTATCTTTCACCTTTATAGAAACCTGGTCACATCCCTCTCAGTGGGGACAGAAAATAAATAGAAGCTCTCCCACTCAAGAGGTCTCTGGTGATACACGAGATACTTTTCTTGGTTGCATGTATGCAACAAGAATGCCATAGAGGAAGGAGGATATGTATTTTCTAACCACAGCTGGACAAATTTAGGTTAGAAACTTTTTTTAAAAAAGAAGTTACCTAGCCACTGGAATAACTTATCTAGGCTATGGTGGATTCCCCACTGCTGGAAATTTTTAAGTGAAGACTGGATGCTATTTCTGAGAGAGCAGCTCTAATTCTAGCTCCACTACTGAGCTTGAATGAGGAATAATTTGCTAAAGCTCTTAAAAAATCTGTTACTTTTTGAGTAAAGAAGAAAAGTTGAGAAATTGTTGCACTGGTGATGTCTGTCCTCACCTGTCTCTTGTATGTCTCCAGTTGGCTACGTGCTGCATTGGCCTTCCTTAGTTCTTCCTCTAGGCTTACAGTGTTTTGCATGTACATTGTATTCTTCTCTTCTAAGAGTCTAACTTGCCGCCGCAAATCACCTAGGTCTTCCAATTTCTTTTTGTATGACTCTACCTGGCTTTCTAACTTTGCCACTTTATCAGAAGAATGCCTGGGAAGATAAGAGATAGAATATTTGTACCAAATCTATAATTGGTAGACTAAAAATCAAGCGTTCCGAAGCTTCCTCAATGTTACAGCTCAATGTAGAAAACATTCCCAGACATCAAGGAGAGCATAAGAACACAAACGTTCTCACACTACTAAATGTCTTGGCTTTCAAATTCTCTGCTCCCCGCCCCAAATATTTAACCCCAACTGTTGCTACCAGAAGTGCTTTTGAATGGTATCATTCTTCCTAATGTCCTAACGCAGTTCTCATTTTATCTGCTTCCAATATTAATTTTAAAAAATGTTAACACCCCTATATTACAACACATTTCCTTCTAGCTAACTCTAAATTCACTCTCAGAAGCCACTGCTTTACTAGGGTAAAAGTAATATTTTCTGCCCTTCACTTTATATTGTTATTTTTTTATTTATTTATTTATTTTTAAAAAGAAAATGGCAGATGATGCTAACAACTATTATATCCATTTCCCGGGCAGTGTGTACTTGGTCACAGAAGAGTACCTTAATAGTTTTGGAGCCTGAATCCTTTTTAACAAAAAAGCAAGACAGGGCTCAGTTTATAATACATTCAGATGGAGTTTTCTCAACTATTGATTCATCACTTTGAATTGTGATGTGACTCCTAAATGATTCACAGCATGACTGAATACAAGCAACATTAGGAAAATATCCTCTGAAGTTTTTCACAAAAAAATATAAACACCAAAATCCTAAAAGCTACCAATAAAGAATGAATCACAACAGCCATACCCAAAGGTGTGACTCTAGAATGAATTCAGATGAATTAAACTTTTTGGTGCTTAGTGATCTCATGTCAGACTGCTTGGCACAAAATTTAGAACCATCATTTTGATGGCCACAGAGTGACTTTTAGCACTCACTTAAGAAGTGTTTTAATACATATCCAATCTTAATACTATCGTGCCAAAAGCTAATGAAGACTAAATTTATTCAAAAATAAAACAAAACAAAACCAGAAGCTAATGGAGCATAGTTTACCTGAGTACATCCATTTCATCCTTCAAAGCCTGAGTCTCTTCCGCTAACATGCTAAGCTCTTCAGTCTGTTGTCTCAGTTCTGCAATTTCCTTTTCTAGTTCTTCACAACGTATTCGATAGTCATCTTTGGCAGCTTCCAATCTGTACAATTGAAATAAAACAGAAAGTAATTTTTCACCTTGAGCTATTGTTACCTTTCTTTATCAACATCCTCTCCAGAAACAGACTTCTGATGCACAGAAAAGGAAATAGCAGTCTAATGCACAATACCACACAGAATGGAGTGGCTCTCAAATGTCTCACTTATTCAAAAGCATAGAAGCAGATCACTTTTCTAATGCTTTCAATTTTATGTCAATGTTTCTACTTTGGAATGTCACAGGGAAATGTGTGCATCAATTGTACTGTAAAGAAAAATATCAGAGCTTTCTCTGTGATAGCAATGGAACTTCTTGCAGAAGTTTTCACTCCTCTTCCCCCTTGGAGCATAGAAATCTTGAACATGAAATCTTTATCCTAGGATTTATCCCAGTATTTTGTCCAGTTGTCCAACTCTCCTATACTGTCAACAATATGTAGGAAGCCAGACTTGATCTTCAGACATTCAGAATACTGTAGAGCTCTCAATGACATTATTTAAGGAGCTATGCCTGTTTAGCACCTATGAAGAACCAAGTATTTTTGACTATTGTGTGAAGAGCACAGAAGAAAGTCTCTGGTATGATGAACTCTCACACAATATATGTAGGAAAAAGTTGCATGGATTTGGCAGTGAGTGAAGGGAATAATCAAGAGAAACCTTGACAAAACATGGTGAATGAGTGGAGGAGAAGACAACTTGGCAGCACAGAGTGCAAAGTGCCATTGTGAATTTGATCCAAAATTAAAATAAAAAATAAAGATACACAGAAAAGGGGATGCAGTCAATAAAGAGTTATGGCAGCATTTAATTCAATGAGTCCAATAAGAGACTAAGAGAAAGGAGACAAGAAATGGTTAATGGGAGTCTTAGGCTAAAAATAACAAAGGTTTCAATAATAAGATCAGAACAGTCAAAGGACACAGAAAGTTGAGAAAACAACTGCTGCACACAACTGCTGCATACCAAAGCTGTACCTACTTTGTGTTTGGTCTACTAGAGCTGGAGGAGTAATAAAAGATAGACAATTTGTCATTAGATATCACATGGGGAGAATTCAGAGAAAGGAGATAACGGAGCATTGGAAGACAGAGATCCAGTGGACAGATAAGAAAGGGTTAGAAAAGTCTCCAAAACCTTGATGTAAAGGGTATAGAGGAAGATGAAAGTACCAGAGTTACAGGCAGTGCAGAAANACCAACAACAAAAAAAATGCTCATGTTGTAGTGTTCCAGTGAGCTTTGATTTATGTCTGAATAGACTTATTTTCAATGGATTCTTGAGGTTGTTGGCCTGGGACTTGAATGGTAATTACAAATTTCAGTCTCATCTGTAGCAGCTGCTCAGCTTGTAGGAAAGATACGACTACTGATCTCATGTTCTGTGTGACTGTCTCAGACTTAAATAGTAACATGTCAGAATGCTCTATTTTCAGAGTACATCCAGACCATAATGATGATGGAAGAATCGGTTCAACATGTCGTCATGACAGCCATTCAGGAGGTATGTTAGAGAGCTCATAGTATATGTGCAGCCTTTCAATATTGTACACAAACATACTTTTTTTCCCCACTTTGATTAATTCAGATGGAAGTAAATAAACAAGAGACATCATAGAATTTGCAATTTTAGAATAAGGAATCTTCTGAAAGCTAACTTAAAATAGATAGATCACAAATGACCACTATTTTTGTAATTTGACCAGTAAGCATGAAACTCATTTAGTATTTATGCCCATTGCTGGGGGGAGGGAAAGAGAAACTACAGGATGAGGGGTTGTCTTCCTGGAACAGGTTTTGAAACTTGGTGAATCAGAAAAGAGCTTCCCCTTCAAGGACTAGTGCAGATACAAGTGGGTTTAATGCCATTTTTCAAAATGGCTGCACATTTGAGATGTTCAGGATTAAATGGGGAGGCTCCGAGATGCTCAAAGAGGTCAAATAGACTACCCAGAATCAAAAGTTTAGATCCCAGGAATCTTTTCAGAGCTACAGTCTCTATCTGTGGAGGGTAGGAAAAAATCTTTGAAGCCTCTGTGTGGAGCAGGGTAGGCATCATATTTTCAAGTCAGATAGACTTCAGTGTTGCAGAATGGTGTTTTAAAACACAGGTAGAAACCAAGACCCCCTAGAGAGCTAGAGTCTCTACAACTAGGCACTAAAAGTAGTGCCAGAATTTGTCTGGGATTATATAGCAAGCTTGACCTGCTTTCTGGATTGATACTGAGTGTTGTTTCTACAAAGCAGAAACTGTTGGTTTTCCTATATTGTGGCCTGACTCTTTAAGGTTCTTGTCTTCAATAAAAATGGTTTCTAAATGATGGAAAAATCTTTAATTGGGCCTATCAGCAATGTTTGGGAGGAAGGTCCTCCTGTATTAAAGGTATTAGAGGATACAGAGCATATCATATATGCCATTGGATACACAATACTGAGAACAGAAACATGAGTTTAACATTGATCCAGAGAGAATAAAGCGAGTTTGCACACTATAAAAAATGTAAAAGCATTCTATATGAAGCAAACATTTTAAAGTTAATGCATTATAAAATAAGTGATGCCAATACATTTGTAAAATACAGAAAGCAAAACTCATGTATGGAAAAATGTGAGAAAAGATCGTGATCCAGAACATTCATGTATACAAATTTCCTGCTGATCTTAACACCCCCCACCCCACATCTTAATATACAAATAAATGTTATGTGTTCTCTAATTCAATGTAATCTAATTGCAGTTGATGAGTAAAGAGTCTCCAGTTTCTGTTGGAAATGATGCTTACGTTGACCTTGATCATCAGGTATCTAAGACTAGATATTTAATTTTCTTTAATCACAGGAAAACAGTGGCTAATCATTCTAGTTTATTGTTAAGCAGTCTACCTTTTTTATTGTTGGAGAATTTTGTGGGAAATTCAAATAATGGATAGATTTTTTTTTCTTTAAGACCTTTTGTTTTGAAAAATAACTAAAACTTTGTAACTGAATATATTTTATTGTCATATCAAGAAGCAGTACACATAGTATTTAAATAAAATCTTGGCATATAAAATTGAGTTATCCTGTTATGTGTGTTCAGAAGGAAAACAAATCTCTATGGAAAATAAGATTAGTTATAAGATGTTATAAGAAAACTGAAGACCATTGGAAATCTTGACTAATGAGGAGGAAACAAAAGAGAGTTAGCAGTATTTATGAACTCTAAACAAACTTTTTCACCTTGTCTCACTTCCAAAGTGAATAAAAAGGCTTAGATGAGGCTAAAAAGACAGTTTGAAGCAATTCTGGGAACTGTTACAATATTTTAAAGAAATTCTGGGAGAAAACCCTTCCCTGTCTGAAATATTTAGATAAAATTGTAAAAAATATGGTGTTTATATTTAGAGAACATGATCTGATGTTAACAGTGTCCTTTTATCTCCTCGGTCTTTCCCTGAAGCAGTAGAGATATAGTGATGTTCCCTGCATTGTTACATCATGCACAGATGTTATCTGTGTAGAAGTACATAAATTCTGGTAGATGGAATTAATTTTTATGTCAGTTGTCCTTTCTAAACTTAAGAAATGAAAGATGATGATACTGTTTGTGAAAAGTAGAAGGCCCATCTAAAATTTATCATGTGTAGTAAAATATATACGTATGCATTATCTATGTATACATTTTATCAGAACAATTTTCTTGTATGCTTTTCATTTCCCTAACTGTATTCATACAGAAACTTGGAAGATATGAGGCTTTTAATTATTATGAAGTCCTCTAAAGAGATGTAACTGAATGTTTCCACACTGTTTATAATAGTACATTCCCTGTTGTGCAGCAAGAGTAGTTCCTAGATACTAGACAGGTTTTATCTTAATTGTTTATTCCTTGTGTTCCACTTCTCAATCCTCTGTGTATTTGAAAAGTAGATTAAAAACTGAAATAATGCATTCTTTGCATCCATAAAGAAAAGTGGTATTGATATTTTTTTTCAGTGTACAGAGGCAATAGATGATTCTTCAGAGCTAAACTGTTTGGTTTTTGGTAGGGACTTAGTTTACAGAATAAATGTGATTAATTTCAATGTTTTGTTTCAAGGCCAAAGATCACCTTCAGCTATATTTACCTTTGTTAGACAAACTAAACAATGATTACAGTTGCTCCTTTGTTTCATTATAGAAGCAGACCTCCTTCTCGTTCTTTCCAAAGTGTCAATATTACATAAATGTAAAAAAAGACTCTACAATCATATACTTCAGAATTTTGTTATATCATACATATAGAGAGATGATTATGAAACTAACATTTGTTGTTTATGATAGTTGAAGAAAACTACAGAAGAATTAAATGAAGCCCTAGCAACAAAAGAAGAAATTGCCCAGCGATGTCATGAGTTAGATATGCAGGTAGGTCATCTTCAAATTGAGAAAGCAGCATGTTAATTCTCAGACAACTGAAGAGTAGTGTGGAAATCTAACCTTTCCATTAGAAAAAAAAAACAAAAAACCATCAATAGCTGTTTCTTTACTCATGTTAGCAAAGAAAAAAGTGCATGTTCCCTTGTATCGATGCAATGATATCAGCATTAAGGGGATTGGTAGTGATAAAGTTTTTTTTTCTTCAAGAAAGAAATGAACTGCATTGCTCAACTCATGAGTTGCAGAAATCCTAGGAGGGGTTCTGCTGGTATAATGATTTCAGTAAAAAGTTACACCCCAATCAAAAATTACTCTTATCTATCAGCTATGCATATAATAAGTTTTACTGTCCACTGAGTATATCTGATCTGGAAGACATCAACAGACTAAACCTGGAACTCAGAAGAGTCAAGTCATTGATTTCCTGTTTTGGAGTATAATTTGGCTTTTAGCCAAGCTTTTAGCTAAGTTCAGTAACCATTGGAATTAATGAACCCTTGTCATTTACTGATTTGTATTTAATGGTTGGATGATTCTGGCATGTTTGGTGCAAGCTCTGATCAAAGCTTTTCCTTCTGTTTGGATATTTATATTCCCTTTCCCCTTCCTACCTGCATGTTAATTGTATAGTGTCTAATAATATGAGCTCATGCTTCAGCAGTACTTTGAGTCACAGCATTTTGGGTTCCCTGCCCCACTGCCTTCTACCAAAGCTGGTAGAAATTTAACTACATTTAGGCCCTCTGTTCCTATTCCAAGTCTGTTTGCAATTGGCTATTGGATTCAAAAAATTTTGTAAGTACATGAACATGAGAGACTTGGATATTCTGTGTGGTTGTATAAGCACTGTTTCCTTTGGAAACCAGGTTAAAAAAACTTACTATGGGGTGCCAGGGTGTGGCCTCTTTCTGGTGTGTTTGAAAAGCAGGCAGACTTCTAATACAGTGAAGTATTCTTCTTTGATAACTAAGATATTTTTATTTAGATGCTTCTGAAAAAATATAATTGTGTTAATATTTTGTTCTTTATAGCTGACAGCTTCATTATTCCAGTTTGTTCTTTTATTACAACAGGTTGAAGTACTTCAAGAAGAGAAGAGCAGTTTACTTGCTGAGAACCAGATTTTGATGGAACGTTTAAATCAGTCTGATTCTATAGAAGATCCCAACAGCCCTGCAGGTCGTAGGCACTTGCAGCTGCAGACCCAATTAGAATATCTCCAAGAAGAAACATTCAGGTAAAAAAGTCACAAGCGGGTAAACTGTTTGCAGTTGGCAGTCAACATGACTAGTATGCTTTTGGTTCTATTGACAATTATGCTAAATTCTTATAAGGGGTGGCATAATAACCATAGTAGTGATGTTTCTGTTATGATCTACCTGTTTACAAGGTCAGACTTTGGAAAATGTATGTGTATGTGTTTTTTAATGCTGCAATGATGCATGCACTCTCCCTCCTGAAGGGTCCTCTTCATCCTCACTTTTTCATTCTTGTTCCTGTACTTTCCCTTTCCTTTGAAACTATTGTCTCCCTAATGTTTGTTTTTTCTTCTTTCTGCCCTCTTTTCCTTTGCTCCTCTCTAATTCTAATGTCACTTTTCCTATAACTTTTTCATATTTTTTGTGCTTGCATTTTCCCATCCTTCTACTCTTGCAAAGCTTCTTTCTTCTCTTAGCTCTTCTCACTTTCACATCTTTTTTCACATCATTTTTTCACATCTTTCACTCAAGCTAATTCATGTATTTTTTTTGTCTCTATATATCTGCACTGTAAGGAAATAGTATAATCATGTTTCTCTAAATTATCCTTATAACTCTAT
>VZSV01000526.1:65076-75804 GCA_013398735.1 Nothocercus julius | reverse complement strand
AACTTGTGTAATAGTTCAGTGTTGTCCATCAATTATGGTGTGCTGTTCCCACCAGTGTTGCAGGAGGAACCAAAGGTATTACCGGAATTATGCAGTCTAAGTGCAGTCCAAGTGAGACTCCCAAAGAGACCTGACTTTGGAAGTCTCAAAGGGGAGAGCTGTTATGAGAAACCCCAGAAGAGAATGCACCCAAGGACATATTTTTGCTGCTGTTCCTGGTACATTATGAGAGAATACGGACAAAACAGCAGGTGTTACTGGGACATCATGAAAGAATATGGACAAAACAGCAAAGACTGGTTGAAGACGAAGATAAGGACCACCGTATCTTCAAGGAACCAGCTGAAACTGGGCAGTAGGGCCAAAACAGGGCCTTCTGAGCCAAAATGGGGCCATATATGGAAGTGAGTTACCAGAGGTCATCGAATGGACAGGGAAAGATGACCACCAGGGGTCTCACAAGACCACCAGAGACCACCAAAGGGACAGAGGGCGCATGCACGCGAGGGTGGGGTATTCCAGGGAATAGAATGAGTATGTGGGATCATGCCAAGAATTTAATGTATATGTAGATAATAAAGAATTAAAAGTTTTAGCAGACACACCTTAGGGCATGCACAATAGGAGGAGCTATCCCCCGTGCATCCAGCGCTTTATTAAAGTGAATGCCTGCTTCTTAATACTCCATTGGTGTTAAAGAGGTTTATTCCCGCTTTTCGGTGACAAGCCCATGTACTGAATAGTCCACTCTGTATTTTGAGTTGCTTCATTTGAAAAAAAAAGATCTTCTGAATTAGAGTCCCAGCTCTCAGATTTCCTTGGTACAGGATGTACAAGGGTATTAAATGTTGAATTCCCATTGAGATTCCATGAAATTTTCCTTCACGGTCCAGGCCGCCCTTGTTTGAGCTAAAGTAGGAATTGCAGTCACTGGCAATAAGATTTTTTTTCTTAGCAGAATATGTTGTGAGTCACTGAACCTAAGGTGAAGATGTGGAAATAGTGGCCAGCTTCTTGTCCCTATTATGGGAAACAGAAATGCATCAGTAATGCCATAGAACTGGAGTCTGGGCTTGCGCTACTGAGTTTGGATTATGTATGAAGTGGAGCATTATATCCATATATAATTTTATACACTGCTAAAATCTTTCTGTAGAATGCTAATGACAAAAATGAAATTCTATTTTTCAAAAGTTTATATCTTCTAGTTTATTTCAGATAATTTATTGTTATATTTTACAATTATCTAAAGATTATTGTAGGACAAAGATTTTTTTATCATGGGATATTCTTCATGCTTTCTTTCAAAATCTGTTTGAAATGACAGAATTATTAGATCTTTTTATAAAATGCCTGCAGTATCACTAAGAATATTGATTGCAATACAGATGTTTTTCCTTCAAAACTGTTCCCCAGTCCATCCCCATCTTTTGCATTCAGGGGGAAAAAGAAAAGTCAGTCTGCATGTGTTTCAATTGTCAGGAAGAATGATTGCCAGGTCAGACAGATTCAAGTTAGGCCACACTCCTTACAAAAGCAATTTGGAAAAATGACTGAATTGTGTGTGGTTCAAATGCTTGATAGCTCATAGTAGGTTGCTTTAAAAACTGGCTTATCTAGGACTTTTAAGGGTAATAGATATTCTGTCCACCTTTTTCTGCTGTAGTTTCTACTGATTCTTTTATTTTAACTGAAGTGTTCATACACTACACTTACTTGGAAGCATTCTGAGCATATAGAGTAGAATATTACTTACCTGCTGTAGCTGAAAATATATTTGCACAGTTTCTTTTGCAAATATTTGTATTTTTATAAACTTAAATTACTATTCAAAAGGCAATAGCAACAAAATAATACTCAATGAGTGGAAGTTGTCAAATCTGGTGTAATACTAAAATCTGATTTAATTGTTTTCTAATCAGGTACATTTTTTAAAGTTTTGAGGCAATATTTTCTTCTGGCATTATGAATTTTTATGAAAGATGCTTTGAAATGTGTAATGTAGACCACTCCAATATTACCTAATAATTAATTATTTTCTAATTTTCTTGTTTAAGTTTTGATCTTCCAAGTAGAACTTTATCATTGCAAAGGGTTACAACAGTTCTGATTTTTAAAAAATAGAGGAAGAAGTGAAATGAATGTTTGTATATTTAAATGAATTTCTTATAATGAATACAGTATTACTATAGTTTGCAATGATTTTTAAGAGATGTCGGAAGTTTATTAATATATGCTACATTTCTTTGCAGAACTTTAAAGTAACTTTTTCTGGTTTATAGGGGAAAGGCTTACCAACAGTGAATTTATATGGTGATTTTAGCTGTTGTTAGCATGAATTTTAGCTGGTTAGATAGAGCTAAAAACTTGGGTACCACCAGGATTAGACAGACATAAATGCAAGAAGTCCAAGCAGCCACCCATATAAAGCTCAAACTTTGTCCTTTGCACGCTGCATCAGCTCATTTGAAGAAACCAGCTTAAGCCCATCAGTTTGCATGTATCTACTGCTCTGCAATATTTTACTGACCTATCATGTGGTGTCTACTCTGCTGCATGCTTATCCAAGTGCTCAGTAGCACCTCACTGCAAGCATAGAATAAAGAAAGACTTGGAAGGTAAATACCATAGTTTTGTGTAGGAAGTGTGTGATGAGAGAGTTCAAAGAGTGAGAAGTATGGATTTTGAAGGCTAGTTTGACATGGGCAGGATGTGGAAAAGCTTATAAAGAAAAATGCAGGGCATGCTCTGAATGTTGTTTGAGAATCTGCATTATTGAAGATTGAGTCTTTAAATTTCTGCTCCTGTTTATCAAGTATATATTTTTAAGTGTTATTTTAGTATGCATAATACCAAATTGTTCTTAATAATTATGGTCAATTGCAGACTTTTCACAAAGGATTGTGGCTTGATAATGTTCTAGGAGCATGTAATATAAAAATTCAAGGGCACTAAAGATCCAATTGTTAAAAAAAAAAAAAGAAAACTGCAGCCAGACCCATCTTTATCACTTGAATGCTATGTAAGATGATTTGTTGTGTTCATCTGTCATGAAATTGCCTAATATCAAATTAGCAAGCAACATCATGAGTAGTAACTTTATTTACCCTATATCTTTAGCCTCTGTTTTAATGATTTTAAGTAAACAGAAGTGGATATTAAGATTTTTTTTTCTCATATGTCCAAGGCTTTAGAAAATTCTAGGTTAATATGAGTGTGGCAGTGTGATATAAAGTATTTTTCCTGCTCAATACTAGCAATTGTTACCAAGTTCTCTCTTACGCTTAACCAATATCTAGCAGGTGTTTGTGTTGGTTTGTTAAATGTATGAGATCTTGGAAGCTTGAGAAGCTAGTATAATTTGTCATTCCTGAATTAATATGCTTTATGGTGCGCCAAAATAAAAATCAGAGGGTTCAAACGTGTGCATGCATTTTTATGTAGTGGTAACCCTCTTCAGAGCTGCATCCACAACAGTCTTTCGGTTTTATTCGGCCTGGTACATTATGCTTCAGGGAGGGAATAATGGGGCAGCATATGCTTTTGTTTTGTTTTTAAGATAATTTCACACTGTAAAGCTATTAGCAACATTGAGTAAAATTTTGACCTATGATAAAATGTATGTATGCATTATGTGTTGTTGTGATTGTATGTAGTGATTTTCAGTGAGAGCCCATGTGCATTCTGTGGTTCACTTGGAAAGCAGGCACCAATTACAGGATTAAAAAGACTATATGTGACCTTAGCAGTACAGCAAATAGGTGTTAGTTTTAATATCTAAGTGGAATAGTGATAAATACATAAGCAGAAATAAGAATGTCTAAATCAAAATGAAACAGACTTTGTGCAGCATAGTCTTAAATGTACTGAACATGCACTTAAAGCAAACCAGGAAAAAATCACTTGATAAATATCATAACCTATGCTAAGAACTTTCATGAATGTAATACCTTAACAGACCTTTTCCTTTTCCAGTTTTTCAGTTACAAAATTTATTTTAATATGTTAAGATCTTTGTATCTGGTAAGTAAAATGGTGGTAATAATTCTCCCACTGTTGGTTTGATCCTGAAAGCAAATAGAACAAAATGATCCAGGCCATTACGAATACTTTGGAAAATTGTTGTTTCTTAAATTAAATGTTTCACTCAACTCTCAACGTTTGTAAAAGTGAAATCTCTTGTATTTTTCCTTGGTGCTGGTACAAGAATTTTTAATAGCAGATGCTTTTAAACTACAACTGATGTATTTATTTTAGATGACCACACAGAGATATTGTGTCTTATTTTAACTCCCAGAATAAAAGTATGACAGCTTTCTTGAAAAACTTGGTTATAAACCACATTCATTATAAAAGTATTCACACTCAGTTTATCCATAGTCAACAGAAGATAACCATAAGGCTTAATTGAAGGTAAAAGGGTGTAGGAAGCAAATAACTTTAAATCATCATAATTCTAATAAATTTCCAAAAATGTTTGTTAATTTTTTTAACTTCTGTTGATTAATCAAAACTGTATCCTATAGAATAGACAGTTATACATGGTAAGATTACTAGCAGATGGTTCAGTGCACATTGCAACAGCACAACATGTATTCCATTCCACTGTATTGGCATCCATACATTTTTCTCATAGAGTTCTGGTATCAGTTTTAATCTGGAAAAGTCCTAGAGACTTTGGGACTCTGAATCCTAGAAATGAATGCTCTGTGTTGTAATTTGTTTTTGTTTAAGCACTGAAATTGATGCATTCTCAATAGAAATGGAGCCAAGTCATCCATAGTTCAATACAACTGTTATTCTAATATCAGGAATACTGCAAAGCAAACATGTTTGGTTTTCTGTGAGTTTAAGGTGAAATGATTTACTGAGTTGGCAGTACACTTGTTTTTTAATTAATAGAGAAAGCTTGAAAGATAATTAGGATCTTGCCAGTAACATGATTGGTGGTAGTAGTGTTTGTGAGGTTGTTAGCATTTAAGGTACTAACAAAATATTAAAAGTGAGAAACAATAAATAGTTGTTTCATTGTATGATTTAGACTTAAAATATGCAACTATAACATTTTAACGTAAGTATTTATTAAATATGTCTGTGTAGCAAGAGGCTTAGAATTGGTTTTGATGTGTCTGTAGGCTGTTTGAGAATATTTGCAGTGTTGGTCATCAGCACTGAATGGATACTATAATTGGCATTTGTTATGTTATCTTTTTTAAGTAGTTTCCTATAATATATTAAACTACCACAAAAGATTTAAGAAATACAAATACATGTCTAGTTCATGTTAAGAAAAGTTGTTTCCTTTTTCAGTACACCTACAAGAAAAATGTTTTTTTGATATAGCAATATGTTATTTTGCATTCTAAAATGGAAGTGTTTGATTTTGACTTAAGTACTTTCGGCAAGAGCTTATGAGAGCTTTTGTGAAAAGTGCATACTGTGTTCTTTCTACATACATACTCTCATGTTGCAGGCTTAATCTTCTGATAGAAATTTGCTATATAGTATATTTCAATATGATATTGTGTAGTAAGATTTCTAAAGTCTGTTTTACAAACTCTTGAATTGTTGATTTCATTTCACTTCTTCAGCTGTTAACTTTTCTACTGGCTGGAATATATCTTAAAGGATGTAGATACTGTCACAAACTCAAAATTCTTCTTTCCTTTTCTTTCCATAGGATAAGAAATGGGTTCTCAATCATGAAGATGTCACACTGGGGGAATTACTGGGCAAAGTAAGTAATCAAGTGAGCGAAATAACATTTAATTAAGTATATATTAGTCATGAAGTTTATACATTTTCTTTTCTCCTTATCTTTTAAATTACTCTGGTATGCAATTTTTACACCAGTTCTTTTACTTCAATACAATCATAGCATTATGCTTTAAGTAAATGTAAATCACATTTACAGGTAAATGATATGTTTGTTTTACTGCTGAAAGCTGCTATAGTGTGCATATTTTTCTCATTTGGAAGACCTAAGACCTGACCTGAAAGCTAGTTGTGTTTCTATAAAGCATTAGGTGACTATTTTACTTTGTTGAAACTTACAAAAGAAAAAAATTTTTGCAAAATAGGAAGTTTTAAATAAAAAAAAAATGTAATATAATAGGATGATTTAACCAACACTTGCAAAAACAAATGCTCATTGCTTTTATATGCCTTACTGAATGATAGGTAACTTCACAATAGTTAGATGTATTAAATTAATTCTTCTGTTGCAGTTTGAAGTGGGGGGGAGATGTCAAATATTGTGGTAGCTATAGACCCAACTCTGGCAGTACCGGATTCATGAACAGTCTGTTGACTGTAGGTCCAATCACCTTCAAAACAGCGAATCGAGTTCACGAATAGCATGATTTATTCAAATGCAACATTTACAAAGCAGGTTTCAGATGTCAGTATAGGAAATTCTCTACGACAGCATGGGATTTTTAGCTAGCTCTGATGTACAAATGCACAATCATCACTCACCCCAGAAGATGGGAGAGGGATCTCAACCTCGAGGAGTCTCCTCAGGTGGCGTCCCAACTCAAGAGGAGAAGGGGTTTCATCCCGTCGACTGATACCAGAAGTTACGATGGAGTCTTCCCTCTTTCCTCCTTAGTTCACCTTTTTTTTTTTTTTTTTTTTTACATTTAGGTGGCGCTTGAGTGACTCTAGTCATACTTACTTTTGTTAATGATTGGTGTAAAAGTCTTTTGCTTTCATTTAAAGGTACAGTCAATCGAAAATCTAGAGCGCATGCTCAGTGAGGAGTGGTCGTACCTTGGAGGCGGGTAACTTTGGGGATGGAGGTGTGTGTTGGCATTATAATGAGCTTATAATGAGTAAAAGTTCAGGCAAAGTCCATCCGAAGGGACTAGTCTGCCACCATTGCTGGCTCAGCACCAGACATCTTATCATATATCTCCCATTGGGCAGCTACTGTGCGGCTTAGCAGCGGCACCGCACAGGGAGTGCAACAGTTTGGCCGCGGTGTCTTCACTCTGCTCCATCCTCCGTTACTCCTCTCTGCAGCTGCGAGGAGGGCAGATTGTGCTGCCTAGGGAACCGTGGAGGAGCAGCGTCCGGGCCTACCAACCCTCCTGGAAGTGGCAGCTGTGTCTCACCCCGAGCAGGCTTCTGTAATACCATAAGTTCTGTTAGGCTCTAGTTTTTCTCTGATTTTCCCCTTTTCAAGCAATTCTTCCATGACTTCATATCACAAATTCTGCCTAGTAGCTATAAGTCATTATAATACTCCTACTCAGGTAATTGTTACCTTGTTACCCTACTAAAAGTTTCAGCAGCTTTGCACCTACCAACAAAGTTAGGGCAAATGCTACTTTAGGCACCATTTAAAAATAAATATTGTCTGAAAAATCTGCTTCCTGGGATAAAAAATCTTTGTTTAAGTTGACAAGTTTAAGATAACAAGAAGTATTAAATATATTTAGACAGAGCTACAGCTACATAAAATGCTATACAGACACAGTGACAGTTTCACATTTGTAACAGAAACTTCTCAAGAGGAGAAAAATGAAGATGATTCCAGCATAAGAAAATAAAGATTCAGACATCAAAAAGGCTTGTCTTCCAAAAAAAAAGACATATGAATTAAGCTTGATGTGTAAAAGTAGTTAAAATGATTTTATGAATGTGTTCATGTTTTTGGTGCAAAACATTTTTTTGCCCTCAATAAAGGCAAATGGCTGCTTAGAAGCGATTATAAAAGCAACTCTAGTTAAGAATTATTTAAAAAAAATAATGAACTGCATAATAATAATAATAAACTGCTATTTTAGAAATGATTTGGGATGACTGCTGTAGATCATATGTTGTGTTTGCCAGCTGTGTTGCTGTCTCAGTTATCCTTTGGCACTACAGTATTCAAGTGCATGATATAAAGAAATCTCCATCACTAAGGAAAGAAAGGAAGACATTTTCAGGAGTTTTTTGCTATTTGTTGAACTCATGTGCAGCTCCAAATACTAGCACATGGGAGAGGAACTTGTGGAAATATACCTGACATACCCTTAAAATGGGATTGCTATAGTTCTTGGGGAAATGCAAAACTTAACTAAAAGAATGAGATCTTCAATTTTTGGTTGTTTTCTTGTGAGTTTTTGTTTGACCCTAGTGTTTTGTTATATATTTCATAATATACTTCTTCCTTCAGTATCTGTCTTAATTCCTTTTCATTCTGTTCTTACTTAAGTAGCAAATAAAGACTATTCTGCTAATTATTTCAATCACCTCCTATGAAAAAAATTATAACTTACACTGGTGAAAAAAATCTTTAAAATATAGTTATAAAAGGGAACTGCTTTCTAAATTAATGTTGAAATGTGCTTACTTGTCTTTATAGAACAGTTTTGAGCAGCTTAGCTTATAAAAAATGTATTGGGATGCTTAACCATTTTGGGAAAAAAAAACCCCACTTTTTTCAGTGCTTTAAATTTGCAATCAGATTTAAGGTTGAATATTGATTTTTTTTTTTCTTAGTTTGCTTTTTTCCTTCCTTGTATGTGTGACAATGTTTATGTGATTTTAAAATGTTTTGTCCTGGTTTCACAGAACATGTTTTTGTATCTTACAGACAGAAGCTGAGAAATAAAACAGCTTGAAATGAAAGAGGGAAGGAGAAACAATAAGAAAGAAAATGCTATTTTCAGTATCAATTGATTTTAGAAGTTACTAAGATGCTTTACAAAAAAAAAAATACAATTGCACAATTTATGGGTGTTTTTTCTCTGTCTCCCAACAAGGTCAATTTAGAATTCATATGTAATATTCATATAACAGATAAACGATGTCTATGTGAAATAAATTGTGTTAAGGGCCAAGATACTGGAAGAAGACTTCATGTGACTTCCTAAAAGCATTGTAAAATGCTTTCAAACATGAGATGTCTGCAATATTTTTCTGGATATTTGTGAAGGCTTTGTTTAATTAGAATTATTTTTTTCTCCTGATTTCAGGGCAATTTTGGTGAGGTATATAAAGGAACATTAAAGGATAAGACTCCTGTTGCTGTAAAAACTTGTAAAGAAGACCTTCCTCAGGAACTGAAAATAAAATTTCTGTCAGAAGCCAGGTAGGTTCCCTAAATTTAATTCAAATATATATTTATTTTGAGTTGTTTTTTTTTCAAGGCTTGTTTTTGAATGAACTTATAAAAACTGACCTTTACAAAGATTCAAATAAGCAATTCTTAAACTTTTCCTTTTTTTTTTTTTCTCTCGCTCAATACATACTACAGCTGTTTAGCCAGTAGCTAAAAATAGATATTTTTAAGGTGAATGCCGCATAATCTGCACTTGCTTAAACCACCTCTTCGGCAAACCAGATTGCACTTATAAAAACATATTTCTCTTACTGTAATCGTCTCCATTTAGAACTTTGTCTGAGAAGTGCCATAAGAATTGGGATAAGGAGACGTTACTTTAAATGTGATTATAACAGTCATAAATTCTACCTTCTCACATGCTTGACTAACAGTTCTTCAGATCTGGTCAGGTTATAATATACATCCCATTTGATAATTTTCTTTTTGGAAGAAGAATCCACTTCAGAAGAGTGATTCTTTTCTGTTTCAGACAGGATATGATTGCATACCTTGTTTTTCAAATGACAATCATACCACAATATGTTAAGTATTTTGAATATAGGCTGATTATATGGGTATGCAAATAAATATATTATCTTGCATAAATGCAAGATAAATTATTTAAATTATCTTGCTCTCTTCTTCTAATGGAACATATTATATTTTCATTTTTACCAAAGAATAGTATGATCAATATGGAAAAGTATAAGACACTATATAAAGAACTGATATCAGCCATTATAGCTTTTGAATATTTTTGAATGGCTCATAAGTCAGTTGGCTACTGCAGCTTACCACTGAAGGAACACTGCAATACTGGGAAAAAAAAAATGTATTATTTCTCACCAAGTAGGCTACTGTTTTACTCTCACTCAAAGGGAAAAGAAAAAAAGAAGCGGTTTAAGTTAGCAAATAATAGGGGAAAAAAAAAGTTATAATGTCTCTCTAGAATTCTTCTTAGTCCTTCATTACACTTATAAATCATAGCATGCTGGTTTAGGCTGCAAATGTGTTCTTGTTGCAGCATTGAGTAAGAAGATGTAATGTTCTTGTTTAGCTCTTCCAAATTAAAATTGCTGTCTCTGTATTGGTTTAAAACTTATTGTGCTAAGTAATTTTGTGCATTAAAATATGAAGGAGTGTGATTTGAATGAACAGCACATGCTTTTTTGACATAACTGCTGTTGGTTCCCCACTGAAATGCTGTTTAATTGCAATGATTCTTGAGAAATGCCAAACCTGTCAAGCAGTTTTTCAGTTCTTTTTTTGTGTAGACAAATGGTAGCTTTACAATCAAAATAATGCGGTGTTCAATCTTGATTTATAAGTGACTTGACATGCCTCTCAGTTTCAAACAGAATGATAATGATTCATCTCTTACATTGTTTTTGTTTTGTCTTTTAACTATAGCATTAATGGCATCTTCTGTTAAAATAACATTAAGGATTTAAGTTTTTTTCATATGATACATAATTGGTTTCTACAATGAAGTTTATTAATATAATAAACCTAATGTATGCTTTGCAGAATACTCAAACAATATGATCATCCTAATATTGTAAAACTTATAGGAGTTTGCACACAACGGCAACCTATTTATATTGTTATGGAACTTGTTCCAGGTAATTTTTTTT
>VZSV01000526.1:12350-27802 GCA_013398735.1 Nothocercus julius | reverse complement strand
TTCCCCAAGTGCAGGACCTTGCACTTGTCTTTGTTGAATTTCATAAGATTTCTCATTGCCCAGCTATCCAGTCTGTCCAGGTCCCTCTGGATGGCAGTGCAGCCCTCAGGGCTGTCAGCTCCTCCTCCCAGTTTGGTATCATCAGCAAACTTGCTGAGGGAGCCCTCCATCCCTTCATCCAGGTCATTAATGAATAAAACCATTTTACTTTCCATTGGACTACTTGAGGACCTCCTTGGTCCTACCTGTGGATCCCCCTGATCTGCTTCTCGTCTGTCTCCGGACAGTCTCGGGAACCCAATCAGTCGTCTGGTGCCGGCTGCCATCGAAGGGCGTCGATCACCGAAAGCTTTGGTGAGGCGCGCCGTCGACCCCGATCGCTGTCTGCCATTCCCGGAAGGTGGAAGGATCCCGGACGAGCCCCCATTTGTGTGGAAAATCTTGCTGTCAAGAACTGAATGTCCAGTGGTGGACTGAATGTCCACCGGCATATGCCCGGTGGACTCTCCCTTTATTCGAATAAAGTTTTAAGACTCCTCTATCTCCTTTTTGGATATTCAGTTCTTGACAGCGAGATTTTCTGCACATAATTAAACTGCAATCAAATTGGAGCAATGGTGCACACCAAATCCACACAATAGATGGCAGAGCCTTTATTTTGGTTTGCACTTGGGCAGTCTGGCCCAGAGACCTCCCCAGACTCCTGCTAGGTGAACCCCCTGCCCAATATGGGAAAGTCCCGCAGAAGCTCAGAGGTGCCTCATGGGCTGACAAGGACTTTCAGCAGGTCTGACAAGGACTTGGAAGGGGAATGTCAGCCTGCAAAGCAGGTGGATGAGCTAGCTCTTTTAGAGCTATAATTAGCTAACACAAGTTAAAGCAAGGCCACACTGTATCAGAGAAATGAGTCTGCAACCTGCTCTCCAGAAGGCTTCCCTATTGCATTCATCATTCTCTATCTCACATCCCTCAACCATTAATAAACTGCAGACACAGATTTTACAGATGTCCACCTTTAGCTGCAGTAAAATGGGGCTGCTAGAGTAGTGAAACATTTACACACAAGAAATCTTAAACAGGAAGTTGTACAGTAAATGTCTTCTGGGTCTTTTTTTGTTTGTTTGTTTTAATTTCTTTCACAAAGATCAGAGTTTAACCTGAGGAATGAAGAAGGTACTTCATTTGGATTTCTTATTCAACTCAGATTCAGAGATGCATTAAAAGAAAGGGGAGACATAGCCACAAGTCTGTTGCTGCTTTTGCAACAAAAAAACAGTATGAACTAGTTTAAATATGTAGCAATTTCCTCTCCAGGAGAACATTTGTTCGGAAGCACTGCAAGCTCAAGATGTCTCTCTTCCACAAATTGCTGTTAAAGTTGAATTGTTTTGGAATTTAGGATAGGGCAATTGTTATACAAAAAGAGTAACATCAAGGAATCAAAAGGATTGAGGATAGGTCTATGCAGCATGTTCTAACAAAGCTAGCTTAGATAAAATGGATGCCATTAGCACAGAGTGCTAACCAGACTGTTTCTCATCTAAAATATCAGAAACTAAGGTGTCTTACCTAGGACACTCTGCATTGTGTACCATTAGTACACCATATCCAACTAGTACCAGCCATATCCAATAATTATTTAGGGCTCATTTGCATTTGAAATCTGTTTTGAATCAGGCAGAGATGGTTTGCATCCAATATACACAGAACAAAAATTAGTGATGTGGCCTCTCTTGAGCAAGCTGTTAAAACCACATCAAGAATGAATTTATCCTGTGGGATAAGTCTAATTGCAACAGAGTAAATGTATGAGCACAGCCTTCCAAAGGAGCTGTTGCCTATTTGCTAGAGCCTTTTGCTCATGTTACACACTGTTTTCCAGTGCTCCTAGATTTATCTGGTGCTATTCTAGACCAAATACTCATCCCCCTGTTTCAATGCTGCTACAAGTCAGTTCATGAAGAACCCAGTGTACTTGGGTCTCAACACTGTCTATTCTGCATAAGGAATTATACTTCACTGCAGCCCTTTTCTGAGGGCTGAAGGCCTTCCTTGAGAGAGCACTCGGTGAGAACATGCCACAGTATGATATTCACTACCAGCTTGAATGACAAGGATGGATGGAGGAGATACACCCAAAACATTAGCTGTTCCTACAGCAGGATATTGTTTTTGTAACTGAAGTGTGTTTAAGTACAAGGGCACCTCCAGCAAACCCTGCAAGATCAGCTACTAGGAGAATTGGGATTTCATTTTGCTTAAATTGTGGGATTTCTACTATCACATTTAGTGAATTCAATTTCAGAAATCCTCCAGTCATGATTATTAGCCTTACAAACTCTAAAGCAGATGGTCATGGAAACCCAGAACTCCCTCCCAAAGCACATCTGTGGGACATTCAAACATTGTATATCTTGTTACCACAAGAGCAAAATAACACAGTGAGCTTCTCCCAGTGTCTTGGATTATCCCTTGCTATTGCTGGAATTGGCTTTGCTATGGGAAAAAGCTCAGGTACAATCCTTCTTCCTCCCATCCGCATGGACATGTGTTCAGTAGCAAATGTACCAGCAAGTTCAGCTCTAACGCCTTCCTCCAAGGCTTCCTATCCTGACCAAGGCCTCTTCCCCTCTCAGTATAATACTATTACAATATATACACGTGCCAACATGTATAGGAGAGAAAAAATGACCACCAATGTATTTTACAAGCTTGAATCCCCAGCTATAAAGGCAACATGAACATTGAAATAACTTGCATAATTCCAGTTAGGTACTTTTAAAAAGATTTTCATGGATTCCCTATCCCTTTTCCTTGTCTCCCCCTATTTTCACCTGGGTGACCAGAGATCTATTTATTTAGCCAGCTATACCATGCTGATCTGTATGCCTTAAAACAATATTTTAAAGACATGCCAGAGGCCTCCTTTGGCACAGACCCTTTGTATCAGTGTGTGTTATGCTTAGATAGGTACCAAAAAGCCAAAACTTTCCATTTCAATCAGGAAAAAAAGTTACCAATATGATTTTGAAGCAATAGCTTGCACAACAATATTTTGCCTCAGCTCTATTCAAAAGCCCTGAGATCCCACATAGTCAAAATGAAGTGGATTTACAGTTCCAAGACTCAAAAGGCTCTATTGAGAAAATAGCATTAAAACACAAAACAACACCTAAAACACAATAAATGTGTTCTCTTTTATCTCTCCTCTTATGATACCGCTGCCATGGATTACGCATTAAGATTTTCTCTGCATTTTTAGAAACTGCTTAGACTGTTTAGTGTATTCATTATGAAAATTGTCATGTTCTTATATTCACTGTTGCAAGTCCTGCAAAATTAAGATATGTCCATGAACACCATCGTAAAACACACCTCTGCCCTACAATCAAACCCAAATATATATTATAACAATCCTCTCTAGCAATATATTATTATATGCACAGTTTTGCTATTTAAAAGAACATACCACACTTGAAATCTTGTCACTGAAACCACATAAAGAATAAAATTCAAAAGGCCTTCCAGACTCTGGATTTTGTTTCCCACTACAATATGCACAAAACATTACTTTGGCTCATAAGCTGATCAAGACCTGCCTTAAAAAAAAGAATAGCTTTTGAGCACAACATTATTGATCTTGGAAATTTGTTTCTGAACCAGTTGCTCTGATTAGGAGAAATTTCCTATCTATTACCAAATTAATCCTCATTTATTCTTGGGATAGTTTTGTATTTCAGATGAGAAAGTGTCTCTGCCAAAGGAGGGGCTGTGCTACCAAGAGACCTAGCCTCTGAGCACCTTCCCATCTGACCCAGCATTGGGAGGCTTATTCCAACCAGAAGTGGAAAAAAATCCTAGGGTTAGGGTTGGGAAATTGAGAAACCCAAGAGATGCCATTGCAGTGAGTCTGTAAAGAGGCTGCCAAAGGAAGTGCTATGCTGCAATTTGATCCAGTGTAATTAAAGAAGTGAGTCATGAATAGCAAGCTTCCAGAGAACAATTTTTACATACTAGATACAGCTCTCACATAGGTAATATACACATTGCACATATTTCAAGAATAAATTTCTTTGATATCTTGAACATCTGTTCCTTGTAAGTTATGTCAGGTCTAGAACATCAGAACTAAAGTGGCAAGCAGAATAGAGGTCTGGCCCTCATTTACTTTTCCTTCATAATATACCTGAAGTACCTGTTCCTGTATGCCAAGATGAACAACAGCCAATCCACTTCCCCTTTTCCAGGTTACCAAAACACAGATGAGGAAGCAGCTAAAAGTATCTTTTCAGCCATCTTTTGCATTGTAATAACCAGCCTTTTTCCCTTTTATACCATATACTTTTTAAAAAACAAAATATTGTATACAACACAGTTCATGTGGCAACATATTAAAGATAGATGTTATACATATTAAAAAGTTAGTTTTTCAGGATCACTGTAACAGAATTCCTGAAGCTGCAGGGCAAGAAGCCTATTACTTCTTGACAGCAATCATTGCCCAGTAAGTGAACTGGAGCAATAACTTCCAAATAAAGGGAAAAAGATACCTCTCTCATCTAACGCTCTTCTTCCTTCTGTTTATGACTCTTAACTTGAGCATGTTGTAAAGCAGGGCTAAACCTTCACTATCTTTCACCTTTCTGGTCTTACTGACACTGTTATTTCACTTTGGTAGCATTTTACACACAGGTGTATACTTACACAAAAAGTAAAGCAAGAACAATGAAAAACACAGGCATATCAACCTCTGCTCATTACATACAAATTACAGCAACATGGAATGGTATTTCAAAATGCTGGATTACTGCAATATACCCACTTGGTAACATTCACTATCTAGATTTTGAAAGAACATAATTTCTTTAAAAAAAAATATGAAACATACAGAAGAATGGAGGTTTGCTACAAATATATGCAGCACTTCAAACGTACTGGCACAAATGAAACCTCCTCTGATCTCTAGTGTACTGCAAGATTCTTCTTTACCAGTTACACCTAAAGGTCTTTCTGAAACATCATGACCGTCCGAGTGCCAAAAATCTGGCTACAGAAACAGAGCACTGGTTTTAATTGGACTTTTGCTGTAGCATGCAAGAAGCACATAACTAAAATGAGCACAGAATGGAAAACAAGGGGAGAAATTCTAGTTTCCTGCATTCTAAAATACAAGTAAATTTCCCATAATGAATCACATGACTCTTCACCCAGCTTCTACTCAGTTCATATTTATGAAAACAATTGACAAGCAACTTAGAAATAGGCAAAAGCATTCAAGTGTTCTGGCATATAATGCCACCTTTCAGTGTTCAAAGTTGTTGATTATGATAAATATCAATATGCAAAATTGCAGAAGCACACATATTCTAGAAAAACATACTGTCAATTTCTCCTGAACTCAAAACAGCAATGATGATTTTGCACTATATCTAATCCCAACTCCTGACAGATTAGTTTTGTCCCCTGTAGCAACTCCCGTTAATTCAAGAGAACAATTAGATTCACATCTGTTATTACTTTTCCTATTTGGAGGTAATAGAGATAACATTTATACTAGGATGAAGACAGGAGCAAGGACCAGGGAAGTGATCGTCCCCCTGTACTTAGCGCTGGTGAGGCCGCACCTTGAATACTGTGTTCAGTTTTGGACCCCTCACTACCAAAAGGACAGTGAGATGCTGGACCATGTCCAAAGAAGGGCAACAAAGCTGGTGAAGGGCTGGAGCACAGACCTTATGAGGAGCGGCTGAGGGAGCTGGAGTTATCAAGTCTGGAGAAGAGGAGGCTCAGGGGAGACCTTATCGCTCTCCACAACTACCTGAAAGGAGGTTGTAGTGAGGCGGGGGTTGATCTCTTCTCCAAAATAACTACTGATAGGACAAGAGGAAATGGCCTCAAGTCGTGCCAGGGGAGGTTCAGGTTAGATATTAAGAAGAATTTCTACACGGAAAGAGTGATGAAGCATTGGAACAAGCTGTCCAGGGAAGTGGTGGAGTCACTGTCCCTGGCAGTGTTCAAGAAACGTGTAGATGAGGCGCTTAGGGACGTGGGTTAACAGGCATGTTGTCAAAGGGTTTACAGTTGGACTTGATGATCTTGAAGGTCTTTTCCAACCATAATGATTCTTTGATTCTATAAGGACTGAATAAGAGCATACCCTAAGAGATTTGTCATTCAGGTCTCCAATTTAAGCCAATTTGGGAAGCCACAGAAGATAACCCCCCCATAGGTATTTTAACAGGAAGAAAACAATATTCCATACATTAGAAGAAGCAAGGAAAACTACATAGAAAAAATGGCAAATGCAGGTAGGTTGAAACTAATTTTGCCTAATTCTTGTTTAGTTCTTTGAGATGATCCTTTTAAGAGCATGAGAAGATATTTCCAGGAAGTAGTACAGACCTTAAATTGATGATATTACAGTAATCACAACCTGTAATCAAACTTTAGTTCTTATAACATGAAGCTCTTACAAGTTTTATGAAAATCAGTGTCTGGCTGGAGAAGATGGACACAGTGTGCACTGAGGGAGAATTATAACTCAGAGCCCCATCCATTTTAAGAGGCAGGAGTCAGATGGCCAGTTAGCATGTGCATACTAGCTAATCAGTCAGCTCTTCATTAACTCCAAACCAAAACCAGCACATACTGACCATCAGCCAGTCAAGCAGCCAGGGATATGAGAAACATCAGGGAAACAGTGCGAAGAAGAAAACACAAAGGTAATAGAATCATGCTGAGGGTACTACAGGTATAAAGGAAATGGCTAGGAGATGTAAAACATAAATCCATAAAAGGCAAGCCTCTGGTTATGATGTCCATGGAATAACTCTCAGACAATCATTGTTTCAATCTGGTTTGGTAAAATCAAGTAAAGGAAAAAGGTATACACTTACCTGTGCAATGAAGCATCTTCATTTACACATTGCAATTTGCCTAGAAGATTTATGTAAGCAAGTTTCAGAATCATTCCTTTTTCCATTTTCTTTGCTAAATTATGTGGGAGACGGTATAGCTCGAGACAGAACAGCACTCTCCCATGACCTTGAAGGACCAGTGCATACTGGTCCTCCCTTTGCTGTTCACATGCGGAACTTACTTTAGAGATTAGTTGGATACAGCACAGGGCCAGCTGATTACTGGCATCCGCAAGGCCACGAATCCAAAGATGATTGGCTCTAGTAGATATTGTGTTATTATATAAGGCGTTCACTTGAGCAATAAAGGGATTCCAATTCTGGATTCTGATTCTGATTAAACACAAATTGGGGTCCATGTAATCATTCACCACAAAATTATTCTGTACAATTCTTCTGACAGGTAACTGTAATACAAGGAAACAATATGTTAAGGATTGCTTCAATGACTTGTATGAACAATTAAAAATGCACTTCTTTAGCATTTCTGCTATTGTCAATTTGTCATCTGGAATAAAGATTTACTGTTCTCATCCATTTCTAGAAGAACAGTTTTCAGATATGTCAAGTTTGAAGTTCAATCACTTCTGAGTTACCTATTTTGAGTAATAAAGTGGAAAATAAAGTATCTCTCTACATATCTATCTATAGATACAGAGAGAAAGTTCCATGTGTAGTATCTGTCCATTCAAACTGAATGGATTTTACCCAAGCCTTTAGAAAGATATTCACTTTTCAGGATTGCTCAATCATGGAAAATTCATCTCAAGAGAAGATTTTAAATGGAAAATACACAGCTACCGACAAACTGTTTTGCAGTCAAAATATCAGCGACTGATGTATTGCAGCTAGATCTAAATTAGTGGTAAACTGAATACACATAAATCTATGGGCCCAGATGGGATGCACCCAAGAGTGCTGAGGGAACTGGTGGGGGTTATTGCTCATCCACTCTCCATCATCTTCGAGAGGTCATGGAGAGCGGGGGAGGTGCTGGAGGACAGGAACAAACCAATGTCACTCCAGTCTTCAAAAAGGGCAAGAGGGAGGACCTGGGAAACTACAGGCTGGTCAGTCTCACCTCTGTCCTTGGAACGGCGATGGAGCAGCTCATCCTAGAGACCATCTCTAGGCATGTGAAGGAAAAGAAGGTGATCAGGAGTAGTCAGCATGAAATCACCTAGGAGAAGTTGTGTTTAACCAACCTGATAGCCTTCTAAGATGGGACGACTGTCTGGATGGATGAGGGGAGAGTCGTGGATGTTGTCTACCTTGACTTCAGCAAGGCTTTCAACACCGTCTCCCATAACATCCTCATGGGGAAGCTCAGGAAGTGTGGGTTAGATGAGTGGACAGTGAGGTGGATTGAGAACTGGCTGGATGGCAGAGCTCACAGGGTCATGATAAATGGGGTCATCTAGTTGGAGGCCTGTGTCTAGTGGTGTCCCCCAGGGGTCAGTGCTGGGCCCAGTGCTGTTCAACTTGTTCATCAATGACTTGGATGAGGGGACAGAGGGCACCCTCAGAAAGTCTGCATATGATAGCAAACTGGTTGGAGTGGCCGACACTCCAGAGGGCAGTGCTGCCATTCAGAGGGACCTAGACAGGCTGGAGAGTTGGGCAGAGATATGTTACCAAAAACATGCAATTTAGATGCAAATGTGAGAATATGTTAAGCTGTAGTTCTAGTCCTCAGAATAGGTTTTGCACAATGATGAGACTCTCCTTGAGAGTGTTCAGTTTGTGTGTTTGAACATTGTGCCTCTTGTATGTTTGCTTGAACCCTATCTTCAGATAGGCATGGTCCAGTCGTTGAGCTGACTACAGTGCAACTGAGAGCTTTTAAGATATTGTGCACTGTGGACATGCTCAAGACACTAGCCTGCATACTGAAAGTGAATTACCATTTTGTTATGAAGAGTAGATATCTGTTATATAATGTGTGAATCCTCACAGTGCAGAAATATATAAGAAGCCTAGTTGGAATCATGACTGTGATACTGAGTACTTTATAGGACGTCTTGGAACCTTAGAGACTTGGGTATTTAGGGCCTTTGTCTATACTCTTAAGTATGTTCAGATGCTTGTTTCAGTGTGGTTCTTGATTTGCACTTGTGTGTATACATCCTTACATGATTTAAAGGGGCACAGTTTTTGAAAAAAATGTTATGCTGTGTCTGGGAAAAATAAATGATGCCCTACAACAATAAAGAACTTTAAGATTCTGTTACTGTTCTCTGCTAATACCCAAGCCATGAAGAATATGTATATGACTTTCATTTAAAAGAAGTATGCGTACATATAGTTGTACAGGGCTCAATATTATCAAGACCCTCAAGATCATTACACAAGTATAATAAGATCAGTACAGGAATAATAATATTGTATTCCAAGATATAAAATATAATATTTCTTCAAAAACATATATTGTACATTTTGCTATATACAATGTACAGAATATATCAAATGTATAAGAAAATTATTATATTATTAATTCTAATTCTAATGTGATAGGTATGCCCTCTGGTCTGTCAGTTGGATCAGAGATGGGGCCCTTGTTACTGTTGTATTCAATATAGAGAGTAATATTTACGAATCAGAATATGAAGATAATAGGCAAAGAGCAAACAAAGATCCCCGCCCCCTGCTCCTGCTTTGGTAGAGTAATATAATCTGAATGGGAGGGAGAAAGGAGATAGTAAAAGATACACTTGTATACTGAAAGTAAGGACAAAACTTCTGAATGTCTATTAAAAAGTAGTTGATTAAAACTTGCTACTTTCATGACCTTAATTTAGTACAAATATTTAGACTGAAAAATTCTGTTCTTGGAAAAGGAGAAAGATATGAAGTTTTGGTTGATGATTGTCAACTCTTAGTGTTCTGTATTAACAGAAAACATCACTGTAAGGGCCACTGGTAAAATTATTTTAGGCTTTTTATTTTTAAAGCTGTAAGGCTTGTTTTCTGATGGGGAGGGTGGATGGGCCTTGTTTTTAATTGGTTAATACATATGGCTTATACACAATGCATTAAAGGCTTTTAGTACTTTGTTTTTTTTAATCTTCCATCTCCCTTGAACTGAGATTTATTGTAGAATTCTACCATAGATATTCCTCAGAATAAAAGCTGGAAGAGCAATTATTATGGTAAGCCAGAACTGGGAGCTTTTCACATCCTACTAAAGTCAGGTTAGAGTCAAAGTCAAGGTGGAGGGAGGTGATGTATTTAAACATTTTTCAGTTTTGTGAAAGAAAGCTGTGAAGAAAAGGCTAAAATTGAATTAAGTCAGTGCAGAAATAATGCAGAAGCTTAATATGAGGTTGGAGTAATTAAGTGATAGTAGGATGATGAAAAATCATCACTAGAAAAATTACAGGTCAGTGCTCAGTGAAGAACGAGACCATGGTTCAGGGATGCAGGGACTTTGTCAGCAGAGCTTGCTTAGCCTCTGGCTTTTGGCTCTGTTCTACTGCTTTGGTTGTGCTAATGCAGCTATCCCTTGAGCTGATCTAGGTTTAGAAAACAAACATAGGAATAGCCCCTTAAAGAAGGTGATTTGGTAAAGCTGAATAAATTCACTCAGTCCAGTTTACAGCTTGACTGCCCACTGTTGTAACCACAGCTGAAGCTGTGTCAGAGCAGGTCTGCCTACCCCTAGCTCCTGGCTGAATTGGGCAGGTGGCGAACAGCAGCGTAGGTGTTTCTTGTGAACCAATGTTGGTGAGAGGAGACTCTATGAAGAAGAAGGAACCCTGTGGGATCTTGAACTGTAGAGGGATGTTCAAGGATAGAAAGGGACTGTCAAGATGGTGGCTTGTCCAACTCACCTGATCAGATACCTCTACATGAGTGATGCTGCCTGGGCTCAACTTGTAAGATGTTCTGGGCTTGAAGGAAATTTGTTTCTCCTTTTCTTAAGGATGTACATATTAATATTAAATATTAATTGCTCTGCATTTTTTTTTGTTCATTCAAGGTAAGTTCTTTCCTGCATATACTTGAACTGACAGTCATTTGTATAGTGCTTGCACCTGTTCCCTTTGAAGTCTTTGGTAAAATCTCTCATGATTGGGACATATATATGTGACTATATATGCTGATTATAGTAAGTCATTAATTGAGATTAGGATATGTAAACAATGCACAAAATATTAATGGTCTTACCCCTTTCTGACCTGCCCATTGACAAATGCACTAATAAATGAAAATTTAGCTTTTTATATTTGTGCCTTAATAGATTGAAATATTTCAGGGTTTTCTTTTTTCTTTTTCCTTTTTTTCTCTCTTTTCCCTTCTTTATTAGAGCTAAAATTTTATGTTTATGGCACAAAATGCACACAGAACTGCAAAACTGTGGGAGAAACGCCTACATACATCAAAAATGGAAACTGTGCTTAGTATTGAAGCGAAAGGAAGCTGCTATCAGTTTAAACATTCCATTGGTGTTTGTACCCTATTTTCTGGCATTTGGGAAGAGATTTAGATTCATATCAGGATATTTTCTAGAGATCTTGGTTTTGGGGATGAAGGACTTCTGAGTTAACATGTATGTGTGTGGAGGGGAAAGCTTTGTTTGTTTGTTAATAGTATTTTTGTTTTTATGTGTTTATTAACTTTTCAGGCAGATCCAAGGGTATCTGCTAAGTTAATATAGAGTCTGTCATTTCTGTATGTTTATAGCCATGAACTATGTAAGACAAATTGAATTCATGAGTAAGAAAAAATAGAAACAACAAGCCTGCTTCAAATTTATCTCCATACTTCTGATGGAATAGGAAACTTTTTTTTCTCTTGCCTGAAGCAGCATGTTAGAATTTCTATCCTCTAAAGTGTTGACTGTTAACTATTAATTTTAAGGCACAACTAGTGAGTAAATAAATACATATGGCTTCAAACACTATAACTAAGTGTTAAAATGCTGTTAAATTTCTGGGAAATGGGATCTGTTTGGAGATCTCATCTTGCTTTCACCTCTCCCTCTCTCTTCCTAAAGAGCAGTCTTTCACTACTTATCTCGGATTTGATATTCTTTGGAGACTGGGACTTCGGCCCGTGATCAAAATGGCAGTGGGAAGGTGTACTGAAACCAAATCCCTCACCTCACCCTCAGCCCCAGAAAAAACCTGGAAACCCCTGTGGTTTCCAGCTCGGTTGGAGGGAGAGGGACAAGCACGGTCTGATTTTTAACTTCTTCACCTTCCCACTACTGGAGCTGAAAGGCAGATAGTGTGCCATTACTCTAGGGTACAGGACTGAAAGGCTGGGAAGGGGGATGTGTGCAAGGGCATATGACCATTTGGTATCATTACTTCAGAGTTAATGCCTAGTGACAATAGCTATTTCAAAATTGATAGGATCAGACCAGTAGCATGTGATAAATATAAACATACTGACACCTAATATGTGCATGTATAATTTTAAATTATGAATTTAGTTTGGAGTGACTTTAAGTGTGAAGAGCCCAACAATGTTTTTCAAGTTCATAAAGTATAAATGTGGCATGATTAGTATTTTTATTAGGTCTCTAGATGATGTTAAATACAGAATTATCATTGTAGTTTAAGTGGACAAGCATCTTGTTTCTCCACAAAGACATTCAGATACCTTAAATTGTCTATACAGTGCTTTTGAAGCTAGGCCCTCAGTGGAAAATGCACGATTTATGTATGCTGCAAGGGTACTTAGAGTTATTGAGATTCCAGAGACCTAGATTAGTCAATCTGCTCTAAGATGCAACCAGATGGTGTTTCAGTCATAATGAAGCAGTCATTTTCTGTAATCTGGGAGGTAAACCAAAAAAGGGGGTTATTTTCACTTAAAGTGAATTCAGTGGCAGCCAGCCTGATAGTTTATTGAACTTGGGTTACAAACTACTTTCAGACTGGAGCAGATGGGGAGCTGTAGTAAAAACATTGACTTTAAGCTTTCATATGCTTAAAGAAGACTGCAGAATAACCTGGAATGTTAACAAAAAGACAATAATTAAAGCCTAAAAATAATAAATGGCATATGCTTCATGGATTTAATGTACATCTGAGATGATACTGCTTATGGAAAGAACCAATATTTGGCTCTCAAATAACCCAGTGAGCAATCTAAATTCACTGTTCAACCAAAGGCTTTGAAGAAGAAATTTTCAAATCAATAAATCAGATTCCTTAGAAAAATATTTAATTTACTTATAGTATGGTTCTTCAAGGTTTAGGTAAATTCCAGTCAATGAAAGTAAGTTTTAACTGAATATTCATTGTTCTTCATGCAAATCTGCCAGAGTATATAGTTTGAAGTTTGTGAACATAATAAACCATATCAAGAATGTTGGTGTTAATCTGCCCATAGTGGGGGGAGGAGGGAAATGATGGCAAAGGTATGTTGTCTTAAATTATTGTAATACTTTTCTTTCACACCTTTTTCCTGTTAAAAGGAAATGGGGAATCTTTCCACCTTTCTGAGCACTGGTGCTTACAAAACTGGAAGTTCTGCATGCTAATTCAAATTTCTGTTTAATTCATCTGCTCTTGGAGGCTTTCAAAAATACTTCCAGGAAAAAGAAGAGTCTCTCAGTGTCTTCCCAATTATTAATGGAGCCATTTTTTTTCCCCTAAAAACAAAATAGACATAGAATATATTTCTCAGTATTGCGTGGTATTTACAGTATTTACAGATTTACAGTATTTACAGATCTCAGTATTTACAGATGTGCTTTGTGTTCTGAACATGCAGCTGACATCAAGCAATCCAAAATTGAGCTGAAAACATGCTTGAATATCTTTAACAGTTCTACATTTTTGTGCAGTTCTTTATAAAAAAAAGATACAGGTTTTTATACTGTTGTTTAATGATATCAGTAAGGGGAAGGTAAATATTAAAGGCCAGTGGGAAGGAAGTTATACCTCTGAAGTAGAATTCTAGAATTTATATTCTAGGATTTATATTCTCTATTTTCCTTACTGCATATCTATGTGACATGATATAGCCTAAACAAATTATTTAGTCTTTGGTCAATGCTGTTACATGCCTTGAAAAGCTGGAAGCTACAGCAAACAAAGATTAATGGAAATAAGCTGTTGAGTTGGTGGAGGCAATGGGTGAGATGTAATAAGAGAAATTAGGTGAAGCCATATAGTTTAGTGATTATAGAGTGCAGGCTCTAATTTTAGCATATCTGGATTCTTAGTTGCTTTCCACATTTAATTCTCAGTGAAAGGGCTCTTCAGCAATAAGATATGAGATTACTTGATTAGCCTTTTAAACATTTACAGGGAAGAAGATGCTGACCATTGTGGGCTTCAATAAATGAGTGTTAATCTAATTTGTAGGATATCACATGTGCCAAGAGTAAAGGTTATGCATACAGACAGCTGATTCGGATCAGATAAGGTGCTATACAAGCTTGTTCTGCTCTTCCTCTGATTAAATACTTAGAGTTCACATAGAGAAGAGTCCCTGAGTTGGGAAATGAAGAGACTGGATAAGAGAGGGGCTGGTTTTGTAGGACAGTACCTCCTGGGCACCTTCCATTGAGGCATGAATTTGGATGGAAAACTCTGCCCTGCTTCTTCCCTTTTCATTGTATAGGGTTGCCACTCTCTCTCCCTCTCTATCTCCCTACCCCATTAGATATATAGCATCCCTAAGAGGTGACTATATGTGTGAATGATAACAAGAAGCTAAACTGGACATAATAGGGTGAAAATAAGATGCAGTAAATCAGAATACTTGACAGAAAATGTTTCCTGTGAGGTTGCCAGGGTTATGGAATATTGGAATATGGAATATGCTAAAAGTATAAGGGAAGACTTTCAGTATTTCAGCTCTTGCAAAAAAGACAAGATCTTAATAAAAGTAGTGAGAACTGTTTTTTTTTGTTGTTTTTGTTTTTTTTTTCCCTCCCCAGATCAAGAGATCTTTGCCAATCTCTTGTTTATTATAATACAGTTTATATAATACAGTTTATTATAATTTGTCTAATGATCACAGAAGTGAATCTGGCAATATTAGATAAAAGATTGCTCGCTTTCTACTTGAATATTGCAGTTTTAAGTAATTGAGTTGTAAATGTTTAAAAGGTGTTTTGTGTGTGTGTGTGTGTGGGGGGGTTTTGTTTGTTTGTTTTTTTTTTTGTTTTATACTTTTAAATACAGCCAATGTTGTCTTTACTGCTGTCAATTCACCTGGGAATGAAACAATAATGTTTTAGACTCTTTTGCAGTTATTTATTTTACACATTTTACCAAACAAAACTATATCATGCCAAAAAGGTTTTTTTTTAAAAATCTTTTTTATTTTTCCTGGAAGCCTG
Source organism: Nothocercus julius (assembly GCA_013398735.1). Classification (NCBI taxonomy): domain Eukaryota; kingdom Metazoa; phylum Chordata; class Aves; order Tinamiformes; family Tinamidae; genus Nothocercus; species Nothocercus julius. Next base: position 12,580 of record VZSV01000526.1, on the reverse strand, counting down.
TGTTCTTTCTGTGGCACTACATTTCCACTAATTCTGATTCCAATGTTCATGCTTCTTTACTCCATGTTCTGGTGTTGAGAAAAGAGGCAATATATTTGTTTCTCACCCCATTCTGAGTACCTTTTGTACATTTAAGGGTTTTGAGACTTGCTTACGGAAACATTTTTTCTGTAAGGAAGATGAGGCAGAAGGTGTTTCTGTGAAGGAGTTTCTGTGTAGAACTCCCACTA
>VZSV01000524.1:19969-30347 GCA_013398735.1 Nothocercus julius | reverse complement strand
TCCTATCCTATCCTATCCTATCCTATCCTATCCTATCCTATCCTATCCTATCCTATTTTGTTATTTATTTTATCGTTTCATTTCATTTCATTCTTTATTTCGTCTCCCGCTAATTGAATCCCCTTCCCTCTCCTTTTATCCCGTTTTTTTGCAGCGCCGGTGAACACAGATCCCTTGTTCTCCGCAGGCTTTGCCGCTCGCCAAGGAGGGGCCTCACCCGCCGCTCACCCCCATCCATCACCGCGACAGCCGCCGCTTCCCGCCGCCCTCCGACCCTTTTCATCTCCCCCCGGCTTTTCCCTCCTCCGGCTCCTCCGCCTTTGGAGCCGCCTCTCACAAAGCTCCCCGATCCCGGCCGGCTCCGGAGGGATGCGGGCTGGAAAAGCGCTGCCCAAAATGGGAAGGGGCCTCCGCTTCCCGATGCCTCCGCTTATCTGTAGGATCTTTCCCCCCCTCTCCTCAGTCTCAGGAGGGTTTTTCCCATTGTCAGCATCTCCATGTTGCAGTTGCAAAAGGGAATCCTCCTTCCCAGTGCCTTTTTGGCACCAAACTCCAGGAAAAGAGGAGTTTTTCAATTTATTTTTTGTTATTTTCTCCTGGAACGAGCTGCAAACAGCCCTAGATGCCCTTTATTTTTGCCCCTTTTTTTAATTCCCATGGCCAAATGCAGCTGCCCTCCATGACAGGAGCTGAAGGAAAAAAGAGGGAAAAAGGCATAAAAATCCCTCTCATTCCAGATAGGGAGCAAGATTTGGGAATAGGGGGTGCTTTCCTTCCTTTCAGCATAACGTGCAGTGATTTCCCTCTCCTTGGGCTTGGTGCTAAATCTACTATGTATACATAAATATATATATATATATATATATATGGCACTTAATTTATCGAGAAAAAGTGTTTTGCCACCAGAACTCTCTGCATTTATGCCAAAATCCTGCTTTTGGGCACACGCAACCCTGCGGAGTACTGGGAGCGGGTGCCTTGCAGGCCACCCAGACCAAAAACCTCCACAAATGTCCCCAAAACAACACCAACAAATCCCTATTCCTGCCTGATCCCCTTGCCTTGGAGATACTCCAAGACAGATGCTGCATCCTGCTGCATCCCGGCTGCAGCACGGAGACGATGTCCCTCTCTGCGCAGATATTAATTCCCCTATTGAATTAAATAACGAGCTTCCCCCGCGGTGCCTGACTCTCCCTTGCACTAATTAGCAGCGACTTCGCTCCTTTATTAAGAGCTGCCCCTAATAAAGAGACTCCCGGGGCCGCCGGGCAGGGATGGGGATGTTTGTCGTCCTGGGGGGGCCGAAACAGGAATATCCTCTGGGATTTAAGGGAATTCAACTGCTTTCTCCGCCGCCCCGGAAAACCGAGGTGGGGGGGTTGATTGCATTTATTTTTCTTATTTTATTCTACATTTTAGGGGTTAGATGCACGGAAAATGTGTCTTTTTGGAGACTGCTTTAAGCCCTTTGGGTGTGCAAGGATGCTGTGTGTTTTTCCAAGCTGGAACTTGGAAATCTATAGCTTGGAGGCTGGACCAGAAGGTCTGAGATGCTCCGACCGCTTGGGAGAAGCCGCCTCTGGAAACGCTCCATCCGCAGCCGGGCCCTTGCAATGCCGGGGACTGATCCCTGTCCAATTTGTCACCCAGGGAGGCGGATTCCCATCACCTCGATCACCAGTAGGGACCCAAGACCCATCCCTGGGAGCACTTCCATAGGGATGCTTATCCCGAGCTGCCCCTAGGATGGTGGGATGCTCTGCAAGTGCCAGACATCTCGCCCCATTGCTAGGAGGTCCCCAATCTCCTGCCAACCCCATTGGGAAAAACAGGGCAGCTCCAGGAATCAATTTGCCAAGTCCCGTAAACCAAAGATCCTGTGCGGGAATCGCCCCCGCTGAGGGAGATGCTCTCCCCATTCCCACCAGCGTGGAGGACAAGCTCTTCTCGGCTAACCTGTGGGCATCTACGGTAAAGGGAGATGGATCCTGACCCAAATGCCAAGGGACTGGAAGTAAATTAAGGCTCCATTGACTGAGGAGCACTTTTGTTCGTATCAGAGTGCACTTTGCATGCATTTTGCATGCACTTCAAATGCGCTTTAATACACTTGAGGCTCTAACCTTTCCTTAATTCAGATTGGCCTTCCTGAGTGTTGCCTTGTAGACGAGTCCCTTGCGTTGGACCCAATCCACAAGTTGTTGAAGGTGGGAGAAGAGTCATTGGGCTGTGTTAATCTCATGGCCCGCATCTAAAAATGCTCTCTCTGATCTTGTCTCCTTCTCCTGGCCTTGGAGAGAGGGTTGTCCGTGTTCCTCCCTGGAAGAGGTGTGTGAAACAGGAGGCACGAGCCACCCCTAGAATGGACCATCCTTCTCCGTTGGCTCTGGACCTCGGAGAAGCGTTGGGGACAATTTCTGAGCATTTGAATCAGCACAACCCTCTTCAGCATCATTCCCTACCGTGCAGCTGTCTACGGTGGCAAGGTGTTCCACCGCTGGCACGTTCCCACCCAGTGGGAAATCATGTTTTTCCCGATAGTGTCCTACCAGCTTGCCCTGTATTGATCCGTTGCCAATTGGTCGTTCTGCAAGAGAAATGAAGACAGCAGCCACGGGATTTTGTTTTAGTTATAAAAACACCAGCAGACTCTAGAAGGAGTGAGTCAAGGGGAGATGCTCATCCCCTATGACGGAGAACTGCTGCCAGGCTGTTTCTGTGAAAAAGTGAGACTGTTTTGGGGCCGGTTCCTCCAAGGTCCCATGCAGGTGGTAGGACGTATGCACAACTGCATCAGCCCTGGGATTTTGACCCTTTCCTTCACTCCTGCCTTGCATGAACGGGCTGAGAGAAAGCGATGGATCCTTGTTGCACCTGATTTCGTTTTGGGCAGGAGCCCAAATTTTACGGAATTCATTTGTTTTCTTCTCCATAACATCAGTCATTTGATAGAATCATCTCAGTTTTGGTACTTCACGTCCAAACTCTTCTGTATGGTCAATGGAAACTCTTCTGTGTGATCCATGGAGAGAGTCCAGTGCCTTAGGGTTTTAAGTAACAGCTAAAATCAGCTATTTATTGCAAATCCTATGGGAATCCATTACCGGGAATGAGAAGTCTTCAAATCAGTGTCCAAAATATTCATCCTCCTCCAGATCTGCTCCCCTCCTTCTGTTGAGTGGATGGGGACCAACCACCTGGCCAAACCTACACCAGTCAAGTCGGTGAAGCCAGAGGACACCGTCCTCCAGGAAAGCAGCCAAATCCAGGCTCGGCATTCCCAGGAAGGATGAGGCAGCCCTTGGAGAAGCTCCATATGGAGGATGGGTAGCAGGGAGCTGGAGGGCCGTAAATCCTTTCCGCAGCGCGGTGCATTTGCCGAGCAGGCAAGCCCAGCAGCACGGAGACATATCTATACGGGGACATTCATCAACATTAATCCAAATCATCTCTTAAAGTGGATTAGTTAGAAGCACATGAGGCCCCTTTCTGGACACTTATTCAAAATTAGAGTTGCTTTAATCCACTTTAGTTTAATTCGCAAAGCTAAACCGAATTAGGGCTGGCTGAATGTTGAATGAGACGGTTCTGTGCCTGGTTTTAATGCAATTTAACTCACCCGCTTTAAATTCACACCTTTCGGTGATCTATGCGCCACGGGGGAAGCCGCTTGGCAGGTCACGGCAAGGTAAAAATTACAGCGTCTCTCCTTGCTCCGCGAATCCCCCCTTTGCTCCGTCAGAGCCATCTGCTCGGCTGCCCGGGTGAGTTGTGGCCGCATGGAGAGGTCTTCCATAACGCAGCGAGACGCGAGGGCGGGCGGTGGGCAAGGACAGCGCCGTGAGTGATGCGGCTCCAGGCGCAGGCACCTGGAAAAATCTCCCTGGGAACATCTGTGCCTGATGGTCCTCCAGACTGTCAACGCACCCCATGGGTCCTCAAGGGGAGAGGGTCCTACGGTTGATAGATGTGTTGGCCCGAGGGGCTTTCAGTCTGCCAAAGAAAGGGATGTAGAGCCCTTGGGGTGGAGTTTCCAGCCCAGCAAAGCTGGGAGCTCTCTGGAGAGGCTGGAATCAAACTGGCGTTGGTGGGATGGCTGGTGACGGTCACCGTGGCCAAGGGTGCTAATTACAGAATTACTCCAACACTCTTTCCATGGGATGACTGGCTCGTGGGACCCTGGTGTCAGCAGGGTCCTTCTTAACCACATCATTTCACCACCCTCGTTTGCACCGGGAGCCCCTGAGCGTTCTCTTGGGGTTATCAAAACACGGAGCAAACTGGAAGGAGAAGACCCTTCCCAGCCCCCTTGGCCACTGCAGCCGGTGTCACACGCGGCCACCGATCCACAGCAGGAGACGTGGCCATGAACACAGGAAGCTCCGGATACTGAGAGCAGGATGGGACCCTCCAACCCCCCAAGGAGATGCTATCTAGGACTGAGATCACCCTGGAATTTGGCAGGCAATGACCCCACCAGATTGGGTACCGAGGGAGGAAATGCCTGCGCGAAGCCTTTGTGGAGGTTTCTTGTCTTCTCTTTATTAATCACGGAAAGGAAAACAGGTCCTTTCCCCTCCCATAAATCTTGCGGCGGCTCTGTTTGCAAAGCCCTTGGCTCGCGCCATGTCCCTGCTCCGCTCCTTGGGCAATGGAGAAGGAGGGGAGGGAAAACCCATCCTTCCCGCCGAGCTCATGTGGGGTGTTAAGCACATGCTTAAAAGTTATGCAAATGTTTCCGTGCTTCATCAAGCCCGGGCATTAAAACCATAAGATTTGCTTTAAATTCCTGCAGTGAATTACCTGGTGCCCCTGGAGGCTCCTTTCCTCCTTGGTTTGGAGGATTTAGAGATGCTTCACCTACCAGGAGGGGAAACTTCATATTTTTTGGGAAAACTGAGGCTCCTGCCCTTCCTCCCCTGGGCCTCAGCAGGATCTGGCACCTCTGCCACAAGATTCCCAAGAATTTGTCAAGAAGCCCAAAGTACGGAATTTGATGCATTATCAATACATTAAAATTAATCTAAGCTGAGAGTAAACTCAATGTCTCCACTAGCTTTGATGGACCATCCTCAGGACTCACCCTTGGTTTTCATGGAAACCCAACCATCCCCAGTCTACTCTCCATCTTTTCATTGCCAGTTGTGGAGATACAAGGTCCTTGATGGACTCGGAGGCCGGTCAAGTGTTTCTGAGCACCTTGTTCCTCTTTCTTACACCGCACACGACCGATTTCCATCCATTCAAGACCACAAAACACAGAGGAAGGTCTAGGGTGTGGAATCAAGGCGGGAGCTGCCCAGCACCTTGCACAACCCAAGATATCCTCCAAATAAGGGCAAAATATTACTGCTGTCCTCCTTTCTCCTAAAAGTCTCTTTTCCATTAGTTGATGGACAGATATTGAAGCATCTCAGCAGAGGGATTTTAAATGGTTCTAATATGAACCGCTCTCAAGGTAACCATTACTATCTCTTAAAAACATTTTATTACAAAGGCAAATGTATGTTTTAGCAATGCTCAGATGGCTACTTAACGTCATGTTTATCGTGGACCAGACGCTTCTCAAAGTGAATGAGACTTTAAGATCCACTTTCCCCCTCTGTTTAATGGACTTAAAGTTGTTTAAATCATCAGCTTCTGTGGAAACGTTTCACCTAAAACGGGGCAGCCTGCTTCTCTCCGTTAAAGGTTCATCCATCATAAGTGGAGAGTGAGTCTTTCCAGAAAGTCTCGATGGAGAACAAAAATGTCCAGTCTTGGTCACAGCTGTGATTTGGCCATTTCCATGCAATAAAGGGCCACTCATTGGCAAGACACTGTCCAAAGTCTGCCAAGAGGCAACGGCGGGGGTCATCGTGTCCCCACGCATGACCCCATCCGCTGTGGCTGGGATGGGGGCATCTTTGGTTGGGATGGGTGCTCCTTGGACCAGGGTGTCCAAGGCATGTGATTAATTCCTTGGCCCCTTCTCCTTCTCTATGGCCCCTCTTTGGAGCTGGAAACGCTGACCCCCAACCCATGTCTGCCCATCTCTGACCCAAGACACCCCTCCTTAATGGGGGCTATTGATGGGGACTATTGATGGAGGACAGGCTGATGGGACAGTCATTGCTGGGTGTCACCACGGAGAAGGACCGCACTCTCCTTGGAGAAGAGCTGGGCAAAGCCGGGCAGCGGGGTCAGTGCTGCAGATCCGGCGGCAGATTCGGCTCCTGTTTTGCAGGAGCGACTGATTTTTGCACCACCTTTCAGTGACTTTGTTTTCTCCTTGCAATATTCATGCGCGTGCGGGACAAATGTAAATACATCCAGGCTGTCCCTCTGTGATTCATGCTTGGGCATCCGAGCCCACGTGCTTCCCCCCATACGCAATAAATCTCCGTACGGCAGCTCCACCTGAATTGCTCTTTGTGTGTTTCTCGCATGCAGGAGGAACCGCATCTCTGTGGCGACAGCAGAGCATCGCTGAGATGTTTCCAGTTGTGTCCTCGGTGGGAACGCAGACCTCACCGGGCTGGATCGGGTCGCCTCCTGACTTGTCTGGCATATCCAGTGCAGGAGGTTCAGGAAAAAGCTCTTTCCAGGGACTCTGTGTGATCCTGCTGTCCTTACATTGGGTGTTAGAAGAGATGTGGTCAGGGCTGTTTTGGAGCATGGTCAGATGTCACCATCCCTTTGCCATCAGCCTGACTGTTGTCTTGAGCCATTTTGGTGATCCAGAAGATGAGGTCCCACTTCACCATCTTCTCAGGCTTTCCCAAAAGTTAGTGGAGAGGGTTAGCGCACCCAGAGCTCGACTCCATTCACCAGGGAGTGGTGGCTAAGGCTGACCTGGTGCATCATCCTCGGGAATCCCAATCATGTTGAGAAAAACAAAGCTCTGAACGCAGTGGGGAGTCATCTCACATCACTGGGGCCATTGAGGAACCAAATTTTGGCCTAAAATGGTCCCCAGGGCTTGCTTGATTGCCAGGGGTAGCATTTTGGCCTGGTTTAGCCCATCCTTGGGTGGGCATAGGAGAAGAGAGGGTTGACTTGCTGCCTGGAGGCAGCGAGCTCTTGGCACAAGGGTTGACATCCTCCCGTCTAGAGGGCAGAGAGGTGAGAACCCCCCTGGGAGCTACTCCATTCTCCCTAAAGCACTGGGACAGGTTTTCCAGACAGCTTGTGTAGACCTTGGAGATACTCACAAGCCATCAGGACATGGTGCTGGGCTACCTGCTCTAGGGAACCCTGTTTGAGCTGGGTGGATGGACCAGACAGACACCAGAAACGTCTTCCAGCCTCAACCCCTCTGCAAAGAAAAGGGGACAGCCATGGAAAAGGGTGCTCAAGTGCAGCAAGGGGACAGATGTTCTCCAGAAAGATATTCCAACCTCACCATTCCTCAAAAAAAGGGGACAGCCAGGGATAAGGGGGGTCAATTGCAGCAAGGGAACCAGATATTCCCCAGCAAGATCTTCCAACCTCAATCACTCTGCAAAGAAAAGGGGACAGCCAGGGATAAAGGGGGTGTGATCGCAGCAAGGGGCCTCTTTGGCCTCTTGGACCTTCGCTTTGGCAGGCAGATCAAGTTGCTGCTCCTGGGCCGAGTGCTCCACTCCCACCACGAGTCGGACGGCCTCACGCTGGGCTCCCCAGAGGACCAACCGCTCCCTGACATGGGCTGTTTCACATACCACAACTTTCCCTCTAATTCGCCGAGATAACACGGAGCGAGAGCTGGATGGAAAATACTCCAGCTGGATGGGTCTGAGATCACACTTCGGGCCAGATTCCAGGTTATTATTTTTCCCCCCTAACTCGCCTGAATCCCGAAGAAAAGACCCAAGTACATCCAGGGAGAGCAAGAAACTGCGGAGACGATGACAGCGCCCGGCACAGAGCCTTCCACATCTCCCATTAGATCTGCAGAATTAAAATCCGACGAGTGGGCGCCGAAAATTCACTGGCTAATAACAGAAGTAAAAAGTTGTTAATCAGGCACGTGACCCTATAAAATAAAGGGAATAATTGAAAAGATATCTAATTTATCTATTGAATGCCTCCAACGCTCTCTTTATCACTTAGATGGACAGAATATAATTGGTACGGTGAAAGCCATCAATCTTAGGAAGTGGGCTTTCTGTACAAGATACAACTATTACTGTCATATTATGACACCATAATATCAAGATCAATGACATTTTAAATGCACTCCAGTTATGGGCAATTGGTGACAATAAAAACAGTGACAAATTGATGAAACAAGCGCCAAATGATCTGGTGTCTAAAATAAACCATAAATAATCTCCTTAAAAAATATATATCCGCCAAAGTCCCCATCGTTGGGGGACGGGGGGACACACAACTCCTTCGACTGATCAATTTAGCTGGAGTGCGTTTCCAAGGACTGAATTATCCGATGGGCTGCGATTTTCTTGAAGGGGTAACTTTCCTGCTTGATTTAGGGGTCATTCCCGTGCAGTTTAATAATGTTATCGTTAGCATAATTGTTGCCATAAAAAGAAAGGTTATCGTTTAGAAATGCAAGCTCCTCTCTGCTGAAGAGTCAACACGATTACATGGTAAACACCGATGCATTTTTTAAATATTATGGCATAAGGCCGGCACTATTCCCTAGTGGTGTCCATGGCCCTTAAATAAAAATAATAACAACGGCAGCAATAAGGGGCTGGATCTTTATAGAGCTCTGTGCTTGCAAACTTGGCTGTGCTCCTGGAGTTGCATCTTCTTGCTGTTAATAGAGCGGGAAAGCTGGGAGGGAAGAGGTGCCCCTTAGGCCATCGCTTTGGGTGGTAGTCTTGTGAGCCAAATGAGCTGAAGTCCGGGCTTCTTCTCTCAAAATAGGCTGCAAAATCCCTTCAGCAGCAACCGCCCAGGTCCTGGGGTCCGTCCCAGCTGTCGGTGTCTGGAAAACCCAATCCTGAACCTTCCATAAACCCAGGCTGCTGCCCATCGGCCTGCGTGGGAATAACAGAGCCCTGAAGATGACTGTGGGAAGGGAGAGCAGATCCTATAGGCAAGGATCCTATAGAAAGAGATCATATAGGAGTGGATCCTGTAGGAACAGATAGTATAGGAGGAGCTCCCATTGGAATGGATCTAGTAGGAACGTATCTTATAGGAATAGATCCCACAGAATGGATCATGTAGGAACAGATAGTACAGGAAGAGATCCCATAGGGATGGATCCTTGGGAATGGATCCTATATTGCTGATGGGCCTTCAAGGCCCCTCTTGCTCCATCTTCTTGACGAATATGAAACCCGAAGGAAAGCTGGGAAGTGCTCAGGTCCTCCATGACTTCCAGCTCCAGCTCCGTGACTTCCAGCTCCAGCTCCTTTCCCAAAATGAGCCCTTCTGGGGTCACTTGGACCTGGCAGCACCTCTATCCAGCACCAGACCCATTTGAGGACCGAGATAAGGGTGTCCCTGGCTGAGCTGGGCACCTTGAGAAGATCGTAGGTGACTCCATGGGAGGCGCATGTGCTGCACACTGACGTTCCTCCAAGGGGAACACAGGCCCTGGAGCTGTTGTTCTTTCTCTGGAGGCTCCAACATGACTCTTGGATACGGAGGATCCCGAATTTCCTCTCTGAACATTTTCCTCTCTCTGGTTGTGCAAGTTGGCACGAGGAGGAGAAGCCACCACGATCACCAACATGGGAACAGAAATCCCCCCTCGTAGACTTCCTTATTTCAGAATGCCAGGACAGGATGGGATCCCTGTCACTGCCTGGTCAGGCTGGGAATTTGCTGCTCTGGCAGTTTTTGAGGGAGATTCCAAGATGCTGAACTCACCAGGGAGCACTGGGGGCTTAGTCAGGGCTTTGGATGTCTTAATTTGGCCTTGGAGCCAGGGAGCTGGGCTGGGAGGGAACAAGTTGGCACCTCCTGGGTCTGGACCATCTCGGAAAATGATGGCCAAGGTCTGGTGGCTCCTTGTGAAGACCAGCCAAGAGCTGCCTTTGAAAAAAAGAAGGGAAAAAATGGGAGGAAAAGAAAGAAAAGGGGCCAGCACAACATTCGCAACCCGTCGCCGACATGCCGGGTCCTCCCACATCACGGTGTTGGCTCCCATCCCGGAGAAGCCACAATTCCATCCCAGAGCGGGATGGGTGGAAGGTCCCCGGGTCCCACGACCCGGGGCTGCTAGAAAGGGGCTGTTCCTGCCCGGGCGCTGAGTCACAGGGACCGTAATGAGGAACAGCTGAGGGCATGGGAGGAAAAAGCACGGGGAGCTGGTGTCCTGGGGCCTCGCGGGGAGAGAGAGGGAGAGGAGGGGAGGAAGAAAGGGAGAGGGTGGAGAAACAACCAGACGGGGAGAGAAGGAGAGGAGGAAAAGAGGGAGAGAGAGAGAGAGAGAGAG
>VZSV01000523.1:65684-78661 GCA_013398735.1 Nothocercus julius | reverse complement strand
GCCTGTGAAAGCAGCCTGATTTCATAAAAGCTTTCCTGTTTCAACAGATCCACTCTTCTAATAAAAATAAAATCCAACTAGTTAAAACATATGAATATCTGATTCTTTACTGTTCTCATCCTGTGACACCACAGTGCTTAGCAACAATAAGAAAATCTTCCTGCTTTCAGTATTCATTATTTTCATAGCACTAATACTTCTAGTTAACTTAAAATAAGTAGGAAATTATCTATAGTGGAGACCTTTTGAGCAGGTTTATCTCATCTTGAGAGACAAAATAGTTTCAAATTGAAGGTAAAAGAAAAAAAGGCACAAAAATATTATATGTATTTCTTATGATTATTTATATTTATTTTAGAAACAGAGATTTTATGTCAAATTTTAAATGAGAATTTTATTATGAAATATATTAACACACTAAGGTGCTAGCTCTAGAAATTTCAGATGTAGGATTCTTGCCAAATTCAAAACAGCTCCCACCTGCTATTTAGAACGGTTCTTGTAGTACTCACTCAGCTCTAATGAGTAAAATAGACCCATCCCTTTTATCTTTGCAAAGATTTTAATATGCTAAGAATCGTTTGAACTGAAATGGGGAGATCTTTTTTCTCCTGAGAATTTCACCAACATCATTTGTAAACAAACTCTTCTACTTGAGAAGACCTGAATGGGAGATGCAATGCTACGCAAAGACCAAATAGAGCAACTCAAAAGAAACTATAACTGCAGAATACTAAAAAGGAGCTGTGAGATTTATATACATGGTGTAGACAACATTCAAACTACACTCTTCTTAGTGAATTAAAGATATATTTACAATAACATTTTGAAACTCACTTTTGCATAAAATGAAGGAAAAAAAAACACTAAAAATAGGGACACATATTTGTTCTTATCACAAAAGGATTACTGCAAAACATTTTTCCATAATAATCTAACCGTACCAGTTCTATTTATTCTTTCAATGTTTGTGCCATCCGTACACTCTTTGTATTTTTCCATTACAGGGACTTCCTACTATTGTATTATCCTGTGTTCTGCAAAAGTTAAAAAAGAATAAGCACGGAAAGCTAAAGCTGCATGAAACTTAACTGTTTCCAACCCCTGAGTTTATTATATAATTAAAGGCTCACCTGAAAAGTCAGACCAACAAACATTAGAACTTGTTCCAGGACAAAGTAACATTTGCTCCCAATTAGCAGCCTTGTGTTTGAGATATTTGCAAATCTTTGCCCATGAGCCAGTCTGTGGGAGCATCTAAGGTGATGCAAGAGGAATATTTTTCTCTTCTAAGGCAATTCAGAATCAGGCTAAACTAGGCCTACTACTTTTTTTAAGCAAAAGAGCTATTTAAGTTTCAAGCTAGTCTCCTTCCAGTAAAGGTGTAGAGGAACCACTAGCCCGTCTATTGCCGGGGCACTTCCCATACCTCTAAGGAGTGAGGTCACAGGACTGTACCATTCCCGTCTTTACTTTTAGTTACAGTCTGGCCATTTACCATACTGCAATTTTACCCAGTCAGACAGATACAAAGAGGTTATGAAGACATGAAGAATGAGTTACCTTCCTTCTCCTATGGTAAACACAGATATTGGTATAATTGCTCCCCTACAAGAATTAAACTGGAAAAGTACCAGGTTATAACTTTGGACCCAAAAGTCTGTCCTGTTGCCATAGATACACACAGCAAGATCTCAAATGACAATAAGGCTCAGACGAAGGACAGAAGCCTTTGTACTGAATCATGTCTCAGCAAAAAGTAACACCGACTTCAGAAAATGAGGGGGTGAAATGAGACACATTCATTTTTTTGACATAAATATGATAAGCTTATTCCTTTTTCATCTTGCTTATAGATACAAAGCAACTTGCATGTAAATTACAGAAAACCAAGGGAAACTATAGATGAAGGATTTTCCTATATTTTAAATGTACAGTTACCTAGGCGACACAATCTACCCTCCTAGCACCTGCAACTGATGAGTAAATGGAGGGTGGAGCGGAGTGAAGACACCGCGGCCAAACTTTGTTGTACTCCCTGCAGAGGTGGCGACCTGGTCATACCATGCAGCTGATAAGCTGCATAATATGATAAGATGTCTGGTGCTGGGCCAACAATGGTGGCAAATCAATCCCTTCGAATGGACTTTGCTTGAACTTTTACTCATTATAACCTCATTATAATGCCAACACACACCTCCATCTCAAAGGTTACCTTCCTCCAAGGTATGACCACTCCTCACTGAGCATGCTCTCTAGAGTTTCTATTGTCTATACCTTACATACACCTGGGAACACTGCTGTTCAACCAGCTGTCGACCAACACCTCCAGACCTGCAGCTCTCCAGTTACTCTGCCCTGAGCCTGTAGCGTTGCATGGGGTTGTTGTGACCGAAGTGCAGGATCCAGCACTTGGCCTTGTTGAACCTCATACAGTTGGTGTCAGACCATCAATCCAGCTCTGTAGAGCTTTCCTACCCTCAAGCAGGTCAACTCTTCCTCCCAGCTTGGTGTCGTCTGCAAACTTGCTGAGGGTGCCCTCAATCCCCTCATCCAGATCATCGATAAAGTTATTAAAGAGGACCGGCCCCAACACTGACCCCTGGGGAACACCGCTCGAGACCGGTCTCCAGCTGGATTTAACTCCATTCACCACCACTCTCTGGGCACAGCCATCCAGCCAGTTTTTCACGCAGCGAAGAGTACATCTGTCTAAGCCATGAGCTGCCAGCTTCTCCAGGAGAAGGCAGTGGGAGACTGTGTCAAAGAGTCCAGTACTCTCTGATCAGGTTCGTTTAGATATTCGATACATACAGAGATACATACAGAGAGTACAAGTTTTAATATAAAAGTTTATTTTGAAGATATTTGATGTTACACAGGATTTTTGATTTAGCAGAGTGATTCAGTAATATACTGAAATCACAATACAAGTGTGTACTTATACAGTTCAGTCACAATACCAATGTGATTGCAATTATCGGCCTCTATAACATGCTCACTATCACAACATGAGCTGTCCCCAATCGCCATGAAAGAATATGTGTTTTTAAGCCAGCTCAAGCCCATTAGTCTCTTCTTCCATTGTAGGGGTTCTTGGTCAGTCACATATGGAGTACAACTTCTCTTGTCTTTATCCCAGTGTCTTTGCTGTGCAACTGTTATCATGAGTATTCTGTGATAAACCTGAAATAGACAAATAGATAAACAAATACATAGATAAAGATAAAAAGATACTGAGAAACAAAATATATCTTTGACCTTCAGTGGAGATGTTTTATAAGAAACTTGTCAAATCATTTGCCAATATTCAAGGTATAGAACCAAAAGGTTTATTTTCAAAACCTTTATATAGATAGATGGTATTTGGATAATATTTTGAATGCTAGGGCACAAATGGATAGAATGCAAAGATGACATTTAAAAATCCTGAACAGAATGCCATATTTTTGCTCTAAACAGCAAAAGTACTTCACAGTGGCTTTAACAGGATTCAATGGCAAGGTATGCTGCTATTCACTGCATAGCGGACAGATTTCTACAAAATGCCCAAGGAGACCCTCCCATTGAGTCACGAAGTACAGAATGGACCCGCTTGCTTTCCAAACTCCTCAGAGGAGTCTGGATATAGCTGGATCCAATCTTAGTCCCAGACTTGGTCAATAGTTTATTTCTAAAGTATTATGTGCACAATCAATTCTGGAAACAATTTAGTAAAGCTTACAAAGATTTTGCATGCTATGTTCACTTACCATGGATCTGTTGCTGGTAAGGGATTGCTTAACCTTGAGCAGTAAGCTTGAGGGGCATCCCTGATCAAGGGGAGATCCTGGCGTGCAGCCCTCTGCCATATAAGGAGAGCTCAAAAGCTTCTGGGGATGCCCCCATACTTATGGGCTAAGATCACAGAATCACAGAATGGTTGAGGTGGGAAGGGACCTCTAGAGATGATCTGGTCCAACCCCCCTGCTCAAGCAGGAACACCTAGAACTCGTGGCACAGGGTTGCATCCAGGCAGGTTTTGAAGATCTCCAGAGAAGGAGACTCCACAACCTCTCTGGGCAGCCTGTTCCAGGGCTCTGTCACACTCACAGGAAAGACGGTCTTCCACACATGGAGATGAAGCTTCCTGTGTTTCAACTTGTACCCATTACCCCTTGTCCTGTCACTGGCCACCACTGAGAAGAGATTTGCACCATCCTCTTTACATTCTCCCCTCAGGTATTTGTACATATTGATCAGAACCCCTCTCAATCTTCTCTTCTCCAGGCTAAACAGGCCTACCTCGCTTAGTCTTTCCTCATACGATAGATGTACAAGTCCCTTAATCATCTTTCATGCTCGACGCTGGGCCCTCTCTAGAAGTTTCACGTCCCTCTTGTACTGGGGAGCCCAGAACTGCACCCAATACTCCAGGTGCGGCCTCACCAGAGCTGAGTAGAGGGGCAGGATCCCCTCCCTCCACCTGCTGGCAACACTCCTCCTGAGGCAGGCCAGGATCCCATTGGCCTTCTGGGCCATGAGGGCACACTACTGCCTCATGGTTAACTTGTTGTCAACCAGAACACCCAAGTCCCTCTCCCTCCACAGAGCTGCTTTCCAGCAGGTCAACCCCTAGTCTGTACTGGTGCCTGGGGTTATTCCTCCCCAGGTGCAGGACCCTGCACTTGTCCTTGTTGAACCTCAGGAGATTCCTCTCTGCCCAACTCTCCATCTTGTCAAGGTCCCTCTGAATGGCAGCACAGCCCTCTGGAGTGTCGGCCACTCCACCCAGTTTGGCATCATCTGCAAACTTGCTCAGAATGCACTCTGTCCTCTCGTCCAAGTCATTGATGAACAAGCTGACCAGCACTGGGCCCAGTACTGACCCCTGGGGGACACCACTGGCCACAGGCCTCCAACGAGACTCGGCCCCATTTATCATGACCCTCCGAGCTCTGACATTCAGCTAGTTCTTGATCCACTCCACTAACCCACGCTTCCTGAGCTTCCCTATGAGGATGTTATGGGAGACTGTGCTGAAAGCCTTGCTGAAGTCAAGGTAGACAACATCCACGGCTTTCCTATCGTCCATCCAGCCAGTCATCCCATCCTAGAAGGCTATCAGGTTGGTCAATCACGACTTCCCCTTGATAAATCCATGCTGACTACTCCTGATCACCTTCTTTTCCTTGACATGCCTAGAGATGGTCTCCAGGATGAGCTGCTCCATCACCTTTCCAGGGACGGAGGTGAGGCTGACTGGCCTGTAGTTTCCCGGGTCCTCCCTCTTGCCCTTTTTGAAGACTGGAGTGACATTGGCTTTCTTCTAGTCCTCTAGCACCTCCCTCGCTCTCCATGACCTCTCAAAGATGATGGAGAGTGTCTGAGCAAGATCCCATGCCAGTTCCCTCAGCACTCTTGGGTGCGTCCCATCCAGGCCCATAGATTTATGTGTGTCCAGTTTGCATAAATAATCCCTAACCCGATCCGCCTCGACCAGCGGAAAGTCTTCCTCTCTCCTGCTTATCTCTCTTGTCTCCAGGCTCTGTAGTTCATGGGGACTATCCTTAGCAGTAAAGACAGAAGCAAAGAAGGCTTTTAGTAATTCTGCCTTCTCTGCATCCTCGATCACCAAGGCATCCTCCCCATTCAGCAGAGGACTAACATTTTCCCTAGCCTTCCTCTTGCTGCTGATGTATTTGTAGAAGCCCTTCCTGTTGTCCCTGACATCTCTTGCTAACTCTAATTCCAAATGGGCCTTGGCCTTCCTCGTTGCATCCCTGCATTCCTTGACAGTGTTCCTATATTGTTCCCATGTGGTCTGGTCCTTCTTCCACATTACATATGCTTTCTTTTTCTCTTTAAGTTTACCCAACATCTCCTTACCCAACCACACAAGTCTCCTGCCCAGAAGAAACCAGGCAAGATGATTGAATTATAGTTGTTACCGAAGAAAAGGTAAACACAGAATCTCTTCAAACCAAATTATAGTTTAGAAAGCCGACATTGGTTTATTTGGTACTGGGTGCTATGAGCAAAGCCCAAATCTAGCACACCAGATGGCAATTTCTAATGTTTTATACACAGGGACATACAGGGTTCCGCCTATCTAATACATATTTAGGTATCCTATCTCCTTATCTTCTTCCGTCACGCGCAGTCTCATCTTGCAGTGTCAGCAGTCCTTTCTGCGCTTGTGTGGGGGTCCTGGTGGTCCTCTGGTGGTCGTTTGGGGAAGAAGACCCCCTACGCACATTATCCATATAAAGTATTGAGTCATCACAATACTCAAAAGTGCCTACATCTGAGATTCTTGAGGAAGTGCAAGATAAGATATTCCTTTTATCAATTCTAAAACTTACTTAATTGGACATTTACTTACATAGAGATGCCCACAGATATTAGTACATCCTCATTATAATGCGTAATTACTAATTAGTGCTTCCCTACATAGGTCATAGTGCCCTAGTACACATGCTTCCTATCTCAATCAATACATATTCTGTAACATAGTTATTTTTGCATGTCAGCTGAATTTTGGCTGGTGCATGCTCAATTAGCCCTTGGCTATTTTGCTGTTACCTGTCTCCCCAAAGTCCATCAGAATGTCCCCCAGCAGAATGTGGCCATCATGACTGTTATTTATGGTTATTGTCTGAGTGGGGGGAAGAGTTCAGGGAGGCAGCCACCACGCAAGATAATGCCGCTGGTGGTTAGCATTTAATTAGGGCTACTTGTGAAAGATCAGGTTGGGTTGTGGAAGGCACACACCCATCACAGACCTGTGAGTCTGTAATAGGTGTGTGCCTTCCACAGCCCAACCTTTCCAGCAGATCAGCCCACAACCTGCACTGGTGCATGGGGTTATTCCTCCCTAGGTGCAGGACCCTGCACTTGCCTTTGTTGAACTTCATGAGATTCCTCTCTGTCCAGCTCTCCAGCCTGTCCAGGTCTCTCTGAATGGCAGCACAGCCCTCTGGTGTATCAGTGACTCCTCCCATAAAATGGCATGTAAATGACAGATTTCATTTTATTCATAATGCATCCTACTGGATAGAGTGCATGTTTTGATCATTCAACAGGTATCAAATACCATGACCTGTCAGAGAGATAGCAGATGCAATTATAGCACATTGGGAGTGCTATGTTGTGAGAAAATGGTTTCAGAGTAGCTAGTAATTTATTCTATGAAAATTGTTTCAACTACATGGTGCAGAATGTATAATTGACAGCAATGGATATTGTAACAATGTTAGCTAAATTATATTAAACAAAAGATAAATCAGGATCTCCCTTACTTATTTGAAACAATATGTGATATATTTTGTTAAATTAAAAAAAAAAGAACCCTTTGCACATAGGATGTAAAGAGTAGTGAAGTCTGTATAAGGATGCAAATACAGTTTAGGGTTATGGTTCTCATTATGTGGATATTTTTATCATTGGGAGTTTTCCTGAGTGAGAATTTTCAGTTTGTTTCACATAAAAATTCTTAGGATTCTGATTTTACAAATAATGAGGGTCTATTGGGTCATAGTGATGATGGCTCAGTTTTGGATACATTTTCACTCTACATTAAAATATTGTAAATGAGACACTATATGAAATTAGACAGATATAAACTCTAAAGTTGCTATAGCAAAGAAACCGTACATGTTAAGCAGTTTCCAGAGATCACAGAAGTTGCATGCTTTATTTTAAATCTCTCTTCGGCCCTGATTTGTGTCCTTGTGATGTGCATGTATAAATAGAGAAGAAATTGGAAAAGAGATATGATTACTTCTTTGAGTAGGCATTATTAAAGCCAGAATGCTCATGGGATGGCCTATGTCTATGCTGGGCTGTGCTGGGTGCCAAAGCTCCAAGGTGGCTCTAGGGAGCACTGACACTGCACCAGGCATCAAACCCTGGTGGCATCTCTCCAGATTCTAGAGCCTGTGCAGGGCACCAAATCCCCATGTTGGCTCTTAGGACCATTGATACTGCCCCAAGCACCAAAGCCCAGTTGTTAGCTCTTCGGACTGCCCAGGCTGGCTATGCCTAGTGCCAAAGACTGACACAGCGTGTGACACAGAGTGTGAGAGCGAGTGAGCAAGACACACACAAAGAGCCAGTGAGAGCAACACACAGAGTGAGTGACAGAGTGAGAAAATGTAAGACACAAACAGCGAGAGTGACACACATACAGTGAGGGAGAGTGAGAGCAAGAGGGGGTGAGCAAGAGTGAGTGATAGCAATACACAGAGAGACACACACCAAGACACCGAAACACAGAGAGAGTGAAAGAGAGAGGAACACAGGGAGAGACACAGAGAGCAAGCAGGACACAGAGACACAGAAAGCAAGGGTAAGACACACAGAGTGAGAGAGAGAGAGCAAGGGGCACACCAAGAGGGACACCAAGAAGGATACTGAGAGTTAGTGAGAGCAACAGAGAGCAAGGCCCAGAGAGAGTGAGAGCAAGTGAAAGACAGAGAGAGAAAGAGACAGACAGAGAGAGAGAAAGTGAGAGAGAAAGAAATGGAGAGGAAGAGAAAGCAACAGAGTAGGAATGACACAGCAAGCAAAAGAAACACAGAGACAGAAAAAAAGAAACAGAATGAGACAGAGCATGAGAGACGGAGAGGGAGAGTGATATGGACACAGAGAGACAGCGAGAGTGAGCGCAAGCAACAGAGTATGAGCAAGTATGAGCAACACAAAAAAAACACAAGTGACAGCAATCATGAATGATAGTGAAAAACACATAGAGAATGAAAGACAGACTGAGAGAGAGCACGATAGTCACACAGAGCAAGAGCAAGTGACAGAGAGTGATAGAGGGAGAGAGCGGCACAAACAGTGAGAGTCACAGAGAGCAAGAAGGACACAGAAAGACAGAGACACACACACACAAAGTGATCGAGAGCCAGGGAGAGAGACGCACGGAGAGGGAGAGCGGGAGACACAGAGAGATTGAGACAGAGCGAGTCAGTGAGTGAAAGGGACACAGAGACACACAGAGAGCAAGAAAAAGAAACAAGGAGAGCAAGAGAGACACATTGTGAACAAGAGCGACACAGAAATGGATATATAGAGAGACACAAGGAGAACAGGACAGGGAGACAGACAGAGGAATAACCCCATGCATCAGTACATGTTGGGGATTGACCTGCTGGAAAGCAGCACAACAGAGAAGGACCTGGGAGTCCTGGTGGACTACAGACTGACCATGAGGCAGCAATGTGCCCTTGTGGCCAAGAAGGCCAATGGTATCCTGGGGTGTATTAGAAAGAGTGTTGCCAGCAGGTCGAGGGAGGTGATCCTCCCTCTCTACTCAGCCCTGGTGAGGCCGCATCTGGTGTAATGTGTCCAGTGCTGGGCTCCCCAGTACAAGAAAGACATGGAACTACTGGAGAGAGTCCAGTGTAGGGCTATAAAGATGATTAGAGGACAGGAGCATTTCTCATATAACGAAAGGCTGTGAGAACTCAGCCTGTTCAGACTGGAGAAAAGAAGATTGCAAGGGGATCTTATCAATGTATACAAATATCTTAAGGGAGAATGTCAAGTTCATGGAGCTAGAGTATTTTCAGTGGTGGCCAGCAACACAACAGGAAAAGAGGCAAGAGACAACAGGCACAAACTGAAACACAGGAAGTTCCACCTGAATTTGAGGAAGACCTTCTTTACTGTGAGGGTGACAGAGCCCTGGAACAGGCTGCCCAGAGAGGTTGTGGAGTCTCCTTTTCTGGAGATATGCAAAACCCCCTTGGATGCGACCCTGTGCCATGTGCTCTAGGTGTGCGGGGGTGTTGGATGAGATGATCTGCAAAGGTCCCTTCCAACCTCAATCATTCTGTGATTTTGTATTTCTGTGAAACAGAGTGAGACACAGAGAGAGAAGGAGTGAGTGTGACACATGGCAAGCGAGCAAGATGAGCAAAACACACAGAGAGCGGTAGCAAGGGGGTGACAGAGCAAGAGAGTGAGTGAGCGACACAAAGCAAGACAGAGTGATATGGAGAGAGCAATGCAGAGTGAGACAGTGAGAGTGTAAGACAAAGTAAGCAAGACAGAGAGAGAGTAACACAGAGCAATACACAGAGAGCGTGAGTGGCACAGAAAGCAAGTGATAGCAAATGAGAGCAACAAAGAGCAAGAACATTACAGAAACACAAAGACACACAGTGAGAGACACAGAGAGTGAATGAGATGATAGACACACAGAGAGCAAGAGACAGAGCGAGATGGACCCACTAAGTGGGACACACCAAGAGTGAGCAAAAGCAAGACACAGAGAGTGTGAGAAAGACATAGCAAGAAAGAGATGGAGCGACACACATACCGAGAGCAAGAGCAGGTGAGAGCAAAACACAGACCGAGAGAGACACACAGACAGCGAAAGACAGCAAGTGACAAGAACGATAAGGCTGAATAGGGACCTATTGCTGAGATTCCAGGATAAAAAGAGAGTTTACCAACTTTGGAAGAAGGTGCAGGTAACTTGAGAAGGGTACAAGGAAGTCGCTAGGGTATGTAGGGAGGAAATTAGAAAGGTGAAAGTTCGGATGGAACTCAATCTTGCCACCACTGTAAAAGACAACAAAAAATGTTTCTAAATGTTTTTCCAAATGTTTTTGTTTTTTTTTGACCATGGGGCAGTCTATACAGCACCAGGCTTCCTGACAAGAGATGGAGTTCACCTGTCTTGGAGGGGGAAAAGAATCCTTGCCCAAGAGTTGGAGGGGCTCATTGAGAGGGCTTTAAACTAGGTATGAAGGGGGAGGGGGATAAAAGCAGGATTGCTAGGGATGAGCCAAAGGGCAGCATGCCAGGGTTGAGGGAGAGCTCAGTAGCCCAGCTGAAGTGCATCTACACCAACGCATGCAGCATGAGCAACAAACAGGAGGAGCTAGAGGCCACGGTGTGTCAGGAAAACTATGACATAGTCGCCATCACTGAAACGTGGTGGGACCACTGTCATGACTGGAGTGCTGCAATGGATGGCTACAGGCTCTTCAGAAGGGACAGGCAAGGAAGGAAAGGAGGTGGGGTAGCACTGTATGTTAGGGAGTCCTTTGAATGCATGGAGCTCCAAGAGGGTGATGGAAAAGTTGAATGCTTATGGGTCAGGATCAGAGGGGAGGCCAACAAGGCTGCTATCCTGGTGGGAGTCTGCTATAGGCCACCCAGCCAGGATGAAGAGACCGACGAGGCATTCTACAGGCAGCTGGCAGAAGTCTCACGATCGGCAGCCCTTGTTCTTGTGGGAGACTTCAACCTACCAGATGTTTGTTGGAAATACAATAAGTCAGAGAGGAAATAGTCTAGGAGGTTCGTGGAGCGCGTGGAAGATAACTTCCTGCCACAGCTGGTAAGTAAGCCTACCAGGGGAGGAGCCCCGCTGGACCTGCTCTTTGCGAACAGAGATGGACTCGTGGGAGATGTGGTAGTCGGAGGCCGTCTTGAGCACATTGACCACAAAATGATAGAGTTTTCAGTTCTCGGAGAAGTCAGGAGGGGCATCAGCAAAACTGCTACCTTGGACTTCCAGAGGGCAGACTTTGGACTAAGACACTGGTTGGGAGAGTCCCTTGGGAGACAGTCCTGAAGAGCAAAGGGGTCCAGGAAGGCTGGACTTTTCTCAAGAAGGAAATCTTAAAGGCACAGGAGCAGGCCGTCCCCGTGTGCCGAAAGATGAGCCATAAGGAGAAGAAGACTGGCCTGGCTGAATAGGGAACTATTGCTGAGATTCCAGGATAAAAAGAGAGTTTACCAACTTTGGAAGAAGGTGCAGGTAACTCAGGAAGGGTACAAGGAAGTCGCTAGGGTATGTAGGGAGGAAATTAGAAAGACGTTAGAAAGGCCAAAGCTCGGATGGAACTCAATCTTGCCACCACTGTAAAAGACAACAAAAAATGTTTCTACAAATATTTTAACAAGAAGAGGAGGGCCAAGGAGAATCTCCATCCTTTATTGAGTGTGGCGGGGAACATTGTCACCAAGGATGAGGATAAGGCTGAGGTACTTAATGCCTTCTTTGCCTCAGTCTTTAACATCCAGATCAGTTATCCTCAAGGTACTTGGCCCCCTGACATGAAAGACACCTATGGAGAGCAGAAGAACCCCCCCATAATCCAGGAGGAAACAGTCAGTGACCTGCTACTCCACTTGAGCACTCATAAGTCTATGAGGCCAGATGGAATCCACCCAAGGGTTCTGAGGGAGCTGGCGGAAGTGCTCGCCAAGACGCTCTCCATCATCCGTCAGCAGTCCTGGTCAACAGGGGAGGTCCCAGACGACTGGAGACTTGCCAATGTGATGCCCATCTACAAGAAGGGTTGGATGGAGGATCTGAGGAACTACAGGCCTGTCAGCCTGACCTCAATACTGGGGAAAGTTATGGAGCAGATCATCTTGGGGGCAATCACACAGCATGTGCGTGACAACCAGGGGATCAGGCCCAGCCAACATGGGTTCCTGAAAGGCAGGTCCTGCCTGACCAACCTGATCTCCTTCTAGGACCAGGTGACCCGCCTAGTGGGTGAGGGAAAGGCTGTGGAGGTGGTCTACTTAGACTTCAGTAAGGCCTTTGACACCGTCTCCCACTGCCTTCTCCTGGAGAAGCTGGCAGCTCATGGCTCAGACAGGTGGACTCTTCGCTGGGT
Organism: Nothocercus julius; assembly: GCA_013398735.1. Taxonomy (NCBI): domain Eukaryota; kingdom Metazoa; phylum Chordata; class Aves; order Tinamiformes; family Tinamidae; genus Nothocercus; species Nothocercus julius. The sequence continues at coordinate 66,029 of VZSV01000523.1, read as the reverse complement.
GAAAAACTGGCTGGATGGCCGGGCCCAGGGAGTGGTGGTGAATGGAGTTAAATCCAGCTGGAGACCAGTCTCGAGCGGTGTTCCCCAGGGGTCAGCGTTGGGGCCGGTCCTCTTTAATAGCTTTATCGATGATCTGGATGAGGGGATTGAGGGCACCCTCAGCAAGTTTGCAGACGACACCAAGCTGGGAGGAAGAGTTGACCTGCTTGAGGGTAGGGAGGCTCTGCAGAGGGATTTGGACAGGCTGGATCGATGGGCTGAGGCCAACTGTATGAGGTTCAACAAGGCCAAGTGCCGGGTCCTGCACTTCGGTCACAACAACCCCATGCAACGCTACAGGCTTGG
>VZSV01000523.1:43072-60475 GCA_013398735.1 Nothocercus julius | reverse complement strand
CTGAGAGAGCTGGGCCTGTTCAGCCTGGAGAAGAGAAGGCTGAGAGGAGACCTGACCAGTGTCTATAAATACCTCGAGGGAGGGAGTTGAGGAGGATGGGGCTGGCCTCTTCTCAGTGGTGGCCGCTGATAGGACTAGAGGAAACGGCCACAAACTGAAGCACCAAAAGTTCCACAGGAACTTAAGGAAAAAGTTTCTTGACAGTGAGGGTGAGCAATGAGCACTGGACCAGGTTGCCGAGAGAGGTTGTGGAGTCTCCTTCTCTTCCAAACCTGCTTGGACGCAATCCTGTGTAACATGCTCTAGGTGACCCTGCGTGTGCAGGGGGGTTGGACTAGATGATCTCTAGAGGTCCCTTACAACCTTAAGGATTCTATGATTCTATGCCCACCACAGAGGGAGAGAGAGAGCAAGAGCACCACAGTGGGAGAGGGGGAGAGAGAGAGCATGCCCCACAGAGGGAGAGATCTCCAGAGAGAGAGAGGTTGTAATAGAGACAGAAAGCACCACACAGTGAGGGAGAGAGATACTGCTACAGAGAGAGAAGGAGATAGAGAGAAGGGTGAGAGAGAGTGCACACCACAGAGAGGGAGAGCACCACAGAAACAGCAAGAGCCACAGAGAGAGAGAGAGAGAGCGTGCACCACAGAGAGAGCATACAAGTGCCACAGAGACAGAGATTATCCCACCGCAGAGAGAGGGGGCAGGTCAGAGAGAGACAGAGAGAGCGTACACCACAGGAGGAGAGAGAGAGCATGTGCCACAAGCTAAACAACTAGAAGAAGATCCCTTCCAATTGTTAGGTTTTAAACTGCTATGACTGTGTTATAGCTGTGCAAAAATAGTGATGCTTCTTAAGCATGGAAACTGTCAAATATTGGAGTTTGAGAGGTTATACTCCAACTACCAGGGGTAACCCATAGTTTCATATCCTAGGAAAAGACCATAATAGAAGCTTGAATCGCAGCCAAAATGTATGGCAGAATTGAATGAGGCCAACAAGACAGAAGGAATGCAGATATAGTACACAAAATGTGGACGGGAAGGTCAACAGGTTCTTAACTGCAGATAATCAAATTTAGCTGGAGTTCCCAGCAAAGAAAAAATCTCTGGTAGAAAGAAACCTGCTCTCCCAGTCAGACCAGAGTACTATAGCAATGCAGCAGATGTCATCCTAAAAAGGATGACCAAATATAGAGATATATGATTCTCTTACTGAGTCTCACTAAAGAATGCGTATCTTTGTCTAAATGGCAGACTAGTCTTGTCACTAAGGGTCCCAAGTTCAGTCTCTAGAAAAAACTTATACAAATATTGTTTGCTAATTCTTTCTTTAGTCAGTAGCTGACAGTCCACTCCATGAGCCATCACAGAAATTAGAATTCTAATAGCTAAAAGTCCACTTGTAACTCATTATTCCTTATGTAATTTAACAGTAATATGTAGATTTGAGTTACTGAATAGGATGATGCACATATGGAATTGGAGTGAACCACCAATCAGTCACAGACCTACCCTCAGCTGATCATATTAACAGAACCTTTTACAGACAGATGTCAGCTATGAACCTTGATTACCCAACCATTGACTGCCAAGAACTGACATGTTCTTCCTCCTTTATTAAGTTACATGAAATAGAAAAGATATAGCTCTGTATTTCAAATTCACTGATCTCTAAAAAATGTAGAAAGAATTACATTATAGGAAACCTTGGTAGTATGGTCTGTTATTAATTACTTACTAATTCCTAGTTTCCAAGTATTTAGAATTCTGTCAGACTTACAGTCAGGCTGAAATCTTTAGTTGTTTCAGGCTTATTTTTCTATTTCCTTTTTTTTATGTAACTAATACCCTTAGAACTTCTAAGATTTGGACCTGGATTTTGCTAGTTATTAGATGATGAATATGTGTCAAGGGTATGCTTTTTTTCTTTCCTTACCAGCCACCACTTTTAGCTGACTTATAAACATTTGCTAGAAAATGATCAATATTTGCTATAAGCTTTTTAGGCAAACGCTGCAGAGCCTGCCTGCATGGATCCAGTGGAGCACTAGTGCTGCTGAAATTAATGGGTCAATGCCTGGCACCAGAACTCAAATTTCCATCTCATTTTTATTCTCTTGTCTTCTTTGTTTAGCTGATGAGAAAGCAGAAGATTCAATATTGATAGGCAAGACCTGTACTGACAGGAAGTGCAGACTGGGACAAAGTAATCTCTGATGGGAACTGGACTTCAGTTAGAGAGACAAAAGCATATCACATTAGTCATAAATAGTACTGTAAAAGCATGAAGAATGTCTTCAAGTGAGTTGAAAATAGAGGATTATAATGAATGGCTCTCAGAGGGAATAAGTGTTGGTCTTAGAAAAAAAGCATGTTCTCTGCTGGATAGGTGATTTTTTTTCATAAATACTGATACTGTGAGGCAAAAAAGATCAACACCATTGCACAAATGGGAAACAAACAGGCATTGCCAGTAGGTAACTTTTATCAGATGGGTGGAGATATTGTCCGCTTTCAGTTCAACAAGGAGACAAAGATTCAGTAATACGAAAACCTGAACCAACTCCAGGTAATTTTCAATTTCTTTAGCAAAATTGTGGGATGGGAATTTTTTTTCTGATGATTATTTTCATGTTAGGATACCCTGTACCTGTAGGATCAGTTTTTGTATGTTTTGTTGAATAAAACTGGAGACAAATATACATATAGCAGCAATACATAAGAGATCCTTTGTTGCAATTCCAAATCCCAGGTAAGGTGTTTTTTTCATTAGGAAATAAAATAAGCTGAAATAACATTTTTATATCTCTAGCATTTCCATCTGGTGAAAATTTAAATGATGGAAGCTTTTCTATATTTTTATAGGCTAGAAAAATAATCAAGACTTCTTAGTTCTACAATAGGTAAAACAATCACTTGAAGAAACAGTCAACAATGCAATGTTGTGAAATCTATGATTTTAATGGGTCGTTTCACTCCTGCCTGAGCTGCTCTTTCATGACCACTCTTGTAAGCTTACCAATTTCAAGGTCAACTTCATATTAAATGTAGGCAGTTGGCCTTCTGCAATGAATTAGTAGCTAGTCCTATGAGTATATATAGAAAATACATATTAGGGACTGCTGATGGACAAGAAAAATCAGAAGTTACAAGATAAACTAGAACTCATTCTCTCCCAAGGAAAACATCCCCCTACAACAGTGCAAATTAGGAAACTGTTGGTGGAAGATCCTGAGGATTGGGAAGTGGATTTATGGGGTGATAGTGAAAATTTCAATTTGGATAGGGATGGTCTATACCCTGGCCTCAATCCCCCGTGCAGGTTCAACCCATGGTCAAGAGAGAAACTGCAATGGGACCTTAAGGAGCTAATCACAGAATCACAGAATGATTGAGGTTGGAAGGGACCTCTAGAGATCATCTAGTCCAACCCCCCTGCTCAAGCAGGGACACCTAGAGCACGTGGCACAGGGTGACATCCAGGTGGGTTTGGAAGATCTCCAGAGGAGACTCCACAACCTCTCTGGGCAGCCTGTTCCAGGGCTCTGTTACCCTCACAGCAAAGAAGTTCTTCCTCACAGGGAGATGGAACTGCCTGTGTTTCAACTTGTGCCCATTACCCCTTGTCCTGTCACTAGCCACCACGGAGAAGAGTTTGGCCTCATATTCTTTACATTCTCCCCTCAGGTATTTGTTCATATTGATCAGATCCCCTCTCATCTTGTCTTCTCCAGGCCAGTGCTAGTCTTAACTGATTTAACCGTTCCTGAAATCCTTCTCAACACATGAAAGAGGGCATGCTTTTGGAGGTTCTCCTAGGCTTTTATCAACCTCTCATACTTGAAGAGCAGGGAGCAGACTGGGAGATACCATCATAGACACTGGTAAGGTCTCATTCCTGCTGGACACACCACTGGCACCTTTCACCTCCTCCTGCCTCATGCTATTTTCAAAGATAATGTGTGGGCCCTAGCATTTCTAAAAACACAACCATGACTGCAGCAGAGGAGTTTGTTTTCTGGGTACATTGCCACTCACAGGAAATGACAAGGAGTTTTTTAGCTGTTTTTTTCTGGTCTTTTTTTGTTTTGTTTTGTTTAAATTGATTAGGATCATGGCATACCTCTCTAATGCAGACTGGAGTAAACCCTTTATTTGAAGTTGCTGTTTAATTTAGAGAAGCAAAGCAATACGCCTAAATACCCAGGCACACAACTGTGGCTCGCGTATCTCTGTAAATATCTTGTTGTTTTGTGCACTTCTGCGATCATGTTTTATCTCTCCATGGAGTCTGATTTCCCTGTTCTCTGTCATCGAGATTTAATCTCAAAAGCACACAAACAAGAAATAAAATCATCAGTAGCTGAAAACATATACAAGTCTATGGATGGGGCCCCAGGAAGCTTAATGCTTACCCAACTGCATCATCTCTAAGACCAAGAAAATAAAAGGAGTTATTATTTAAGGTTTTCAGAGCAAGGGAGAGTCTCCTAGTTTTGTGTACATGCCTACCCTAGCAGACAGTGGTGTTTCTGCCAGGTATGCGGGAATAGTTTAGCATACTTTGCCCACAGCAGCCTTTGGCCTCAACTCCATGTAGCATGAGGGCCTTGGGAGAATGAAAGCTCTGGTTTGGCTCAAACACCAAGGGACAAATCCTGCAAAGCAGCCTCCAAGGGGAGACGTAACACAGAGTTGCCCTATCTCCTGGTCATTGGCCACGCGTGCTGGGCACCCATCCTCATCTGGGCAAGCTCCTGCTAGTGCCACTGAAGGCCATGGCAGCCATCCAGCTCCTGACCATCACATCCTCATAGTCCAAATGTGCCTTGTCCTCTGGAATTACTTTACCGCATGGGAATGCTCTTCCCTCACAACCATCTCACTTCTCTGGCCTTAATAGAGATAACTACAGCACCGAGGACAGCTCAGGAGAACATCTAGTGCCACCAGACTGAGCATGCGCTCCTTCTTTGTTGCTGACCTGTTGCTTTTCAATACCTCCAGTTTTTCCCCTCACTATCCACCAGCATATTAATAAGGATGTGGACCAAGGGTACTGCCAACTGCAAGTAATAGGTATGGATCATGAGTTATGTGCCAGGAATTAAAGAGGTCAGGATTAAAGTAAAGAGAATTTTAAAATCAATGGATTTTGTGCTTCCCTGATTTGTTTTGTTGTATTTGACTCTGTACTAACCTCACATTTTGAAACTTCTCTTTCTGGAATGCCTGCACCACCATTAGAATGATCTCATGCTCAGGAAATGAGTTGGGGAAATTGCAAGATAAATATAGTAGGAAGTCTGCAGAATCAGAAATTGAGTACCTGTGGGGAGTCTCCTTATGGGGAGGAGAATGAATAATGTTAGATAATATGGAAGCCTCAGGGTACTGGGGATGTGGAGCTTTCCTAAACTCTAGAGGGCAGAACGATAATCAATCCCTCACAACTAGAACTGTATACTCATCTGGTGTACAGGACCATAGAGAAAGTGGAGAATCCCTAAAGACTTGTTATCAATAGCCCCACAGAACTAACAGAAGCTGTGCAGAAGGCTGCCTGCATTCAGGCCATGTATGACAGAGGACCATATGATGTACTGTTACCAGCCCCCATAAATCCCAGAAACTTACAACCTTTAATAAGGGGGCTACCCACAGTACTGAAACTTAAGGTATAAAATTTGAGAGATTGTATAATAGCCACCGAGGCCAGTAATCATAATCCTATGGTTCCATCCTTACACGTACCTACCTGGACAGACGGTCTGTTAGAACTCCATCAAGCAGCCCAGGAGATGGGGATGAATCCAAGCCCTAGGGGAAGGCAGGTGTACCAGGCACAAGCCACCCCAAACAGTAGCCTTTCCCTCCCAAGGAAAAGGAGAGCTAAAGAGGGAGATAGGGGAAAATGGAATGCGTTATGGAGATAATGCGTCACAACTATATAATATAATCAGTCACAATTTTGGTTTCATTTAAGTCACTTTTAGGATTTTTTTAAGTGCCCACCTCTAGGATGAATCTGTACTTGCCTCTATCTTTTGCTGCCTTTTTTGATTTTGTAGTTAATTCAGTATTCTAAAAATGATTTTATAATTTCCCTCAAACTACATACAACCCACAGAAGTACAGGCATGCAATAACCTCAGACTAAGGCTCGTACTTGCCAGATGTATAACTACTCATCCCTCTCAACCACCACAAGCATGGAGATCACATTTCATCCCTTCATTCAATATATAGAAATCAGGTACACTTTGGCATAAGGCAGCTTAACCTCACTCAAAATGTTAGAATTTGAAATGTCAAGAGCTGTCTGAAAACTGATTTATCAGTGAGCTCCTGACAGTCTATTTTTGACAATTTACACTTCAAAATCAGTAGAACCATTTGATTTCCCCTCAAAAGAGCATCTATCTCACTCTAGTTCAAGAATTTAATATCAAATATAATGAGCCAATATTTACTAATCATTCACGAAACAACAAATAAAAATGTAAACTATAACACTGAAAATATGTGAAGTATATTTTATATACTTGCTTAATTCTCTCAAATTATTACAATTATTCTTTAACATTCCCACTCAGAATTTTCAATGGCATTTTCCAGTATTGCTGAAATTAAACTACTATCATCAGACATGAGTAATGCTTCAAGCTCCATTCACATCAAGGGGCTTTGGACTGTGCCTGAGTTAGAATTCCCACTCCTGTGTCTCTCCAATTGCATCTGTCAACACTGGAGATCTCAGTTCTGGATATTTTTAAGTCAGTGCTGAATTAGAACTCACTGTGATCAATGCCACCAATTATGCACTTATAATTTGGCCTGTACTTCAAAATGTTATTAGTTATGAAAAAAATCATACTTATAGATTACTCATTACTGCATATATTTTGTTGCATCTGAGAAATTTCAAAAATCAGAGATCATTTCAACTTATCTAACAGAAAAGGAATGTTGATGAAGTGGATAGACATAGGACTTTTATTACAGCATCCATGCATTCTTGGCAACTATTGAGTAAAATATATTTTTTTTTCAGTCTTCAGAGTCCTCAATTAAATTGTCTAGTAAAAATACTTATTTGGCGAGGATGTAAACTGGCTTAACTAAGCCCTTCTCATGTTTCCTGAAGATTCTGCTAGTGCTAATTTCTGGTGGACTTTTATTTCATTTTCCCCTAATTTATTGGGTAATGGACTCAGGTTTATATAACTTTAAATAAGCAATTTCTTGCATGGGTGGCATTTCAAAATATTTTAAGACAATTTCTGCAATCAAAAGTTAAATGATGATACTGATAATACTTATAGGGTATGTTTAAGTGCTTCTTTTATTACTTGAACACAATAATTTTAATTGAGGTTCATAGAGTATTAATCATAGAATCATAGAATCATAGAATGATTAAGGTTGGAAGGGACCTCTAGAGATCATCTAGTCCAAACCCCCTGCACACGCAGGGTCACCTAGAGCATGTGGCACAGGACTGCGTCCAAGCGAGTTTTGAATATCTCCAGAGAAGGAGACTCCACAACCTCTCTGGGCAGCCTGTTCCAGGGCTCTGTCACCCTCACTGTCAAGAAATTTTTCCTTAAGTTCCTGTGGAACTTTTGGTGCTTCAGTTTGTGGCCGTTTCCTCTAGTTCTATCAGCGGCCACCACTGAAAAGAGGCCAGCCCCATCCTCCTCACTGCCTCCCTTGAGGTCCTTATAGACACTAATGAGGTCTCCTCTCAGCCTTCCCTTCTCCAGGCTGAACAGGTCCAACTCTCTCAGCCTTTCCTCATAGGGCAGATGTTCCAGGCCCCGGATCATCCTCGTAGCCCTGAGCTGGACTCTCTCCAGCAGCTCCACATCCCTCTTGTACTGGGGAGCCCAGAACTGGACACAGTATTCCAGATGTGGCGTCACCAGGGCTGAGGAGAGGGGCATGACCTCTACCTCCCTCGACCTGCTGGAGACACTCTTCCTAATGCACCCCAGGATCCCATTGGCCTTCTTGGCCACAAGGGCACACTGCTGCCTCATGGTCAGTCTGTAGTCCACCAGGACACCCAGATCCTTCTCTGCAGAGCTGCTCTCCAGAAGGTCTCCCCAGGTGCAGGACCTTGCACTTGTCTTTGTTGAATTTCATAAGATTTCTCATTGCCCAGTTGTCCAGTCTGTCCAGGTCCCTTTGGATGGCAGCGCAGCCCTCTGGGGTATCAGCTACTCCTCCCAGTTTGGTGTCATCAGCAAACTTGCTGAGGGAGCACTCCATCCCTTCATCCATTAAGCCCAAAAGAGTTTAGATTCTTCTAAACTATTCTGTGGAGAACTTTAGTTGTTTGTCTTTTTTAAAAAAACCTATATTACAGAAAAGTATCAAGATTGTTTTGAAGGTAAGAGTATCTACCACTTTCTTTAGACATTTGTTCTAATGGTTAACAGCTTTCTGTATTAAAACATGGTTTCTTTTTCACATCAGGAATTTGTATGTTGTTGGTGTACAAGTCACTGTGTCTTTCATTAAAAGACTATGAAAAACTATATTTTTTGAGGTACATTACAGTCAAGTCACCTATACTGGTGATAAATACCTCTTTAGATCTGTCAGCTAGTTACATCTTAATTCATTTAATTTGGACCGTATTGATATTGTGCTGTTTTTTAAAATTAAAAAGTCATACAACATTAAGTGAAAAGTCTATAAAAGTCCACATATATTAAATCTCTGCATTTCCCCTTATTAACCAAAGTTATTACCACTTCAAATAATAAAATCAGAGTCGTTCTTTTTTTAGATCTACTTTTCCTTTAAAAAGAATGTTTGACTGCCATTAGTCAGCAGGGTTGATATCAAAGTAACTCTTTTAGCGATTACAGAGCAGGGTTATTTCATTGTCTGTGCTTGAATTGTGAATATTTGCAAAGCTTCAGGAAATCATTGCACCAATATTAATTAAAATAGGCAGAATATTTAACAAGTTATTCTTAAATGTTATCACTCTCCTTGGCTAATAACAACTGAAAAAAACTTTGCTATTCTCATGTAGTTCAAGCACATCATCCTCTTCCTTTGCAAGCAGAGTGGAAATATTTATCAAGTGCTTCTGTTCTTTCAACATCATAGTTATCTAGTTTTACCACTCTGTCTATTAAAGACTAGGTTATCACATTTTATAGTCTTCATTTAAACTCCGTACTATACTTTTGCTGAAATCTATAGCTCTCTTCTCAGGCCCTTGGCATTTAACTTTTTCTATTAATTTTCTATATTTAACCAAAGGTATATGGCTAGAGAGATATTCCCCCCTCCAAGACAACTTCCCATATTCATTTCTTGACAATTTTCCTGTTAATTTCTATGCTTTCTTTGACAGTTGAAGCACTGTAGGTTTATATGTAAATTGGTTCTATTTTTTTTTTTTACTGATAAATGATGGCAATCTGACTCCTAATTAATCTCTCTAAAAACACTGTATTTTTTTCCTGTCTAAATTGTGATCAATTTTCCCTATTTTTTTTTGTGGTTTAAGAACCTATTATTGCACTAGGACCATACTCTGTATAAATTTAATGTTAGGAGGTCACCATCACTCTCTAACAAACACTACCTTCTGCTAAAGTTATTAGCCTTTGAAGACTGGAGCTCACACAAATTCAGCATAGAATTCTTTAACTTAGTGTTAAATTTCCCTAATAGTCAATTCTCATTAGGCATGTGACATTCACCTTAATGTAAACATGCAATGCTAGAGTTCCTTCTTTGCAAAGAGCAATCCAGACTTCACAGTTGTGGTTGTTTCTTGCCAAGAAAGGACCAAGAACTGGAAGGAGAAGAAACAGCCTTCTTTCCTATGGGCTCTCTGACTACCTTATTGCTGTCCAAGAGCACAGAAGCCTTTGTGACTGGCTTAAAAGTCAGACCAGATGGAAGAAAATAGATTGGAACAAGCTCAGTGAGATGGATCAGGATGTAATGACAAAGGCCTCAATGAAATAAAATTCTGTTTCCAAAGACAGACATTTGCAAAGACATGGACACTGCATTACATCTTCAGTTACTGACATGGTTGTTACCACTGGAAATTATGCTTTACTAATTTTTTATTTATTTATTTTCACTTTTATTTACCTTTCTTTTTTTCATCTGAATTCATGAACTACCTTTGTCCCATAGTTTAGAGATAGGAGCATGAACACTATGGGGACAATCTTCTAATTAGTTTTAACTAAATGAAATAAAGGATTTCCCTGTTTCCATCATCCAGAGATCCACCAAGAACCAACAGCTCTTGTCTTCACTGATTGCAAAGACATATTGATAACAGATTTAACAATCCTTGATTTTCTTGGTCTTTTCTAGAAAATTTCAGTCTATGTTCCAATGCCAAGTGGAGATCTGATACTCTAACTCCTAATTGTTAATGCCCTTTGAAACCAAAAAAAAAGTCTTTCCATTAAGTTCAATGGTTGTTGCATTGAGGCTGTTTTTTATAGATTCCTATTATATTTTATGTGTCTAAATTCAGTGATGAAAGAGGATTTGATTCAATAAGACATTAGATTAGGAGAAAGTAGAACTGAGAGCTGATAGGAGAAATACATCATTTTTATTAGGTACTACTTATCCATTATAAAGGCATATAGCAAGATACATTAATTAACCAAAAATGCTATAGTAGACTTTTTATAGAGAGCTTGTTCAAGGTGTACCCTATAGCAAATACAAGAAAATAGAAGGGCATGCCATAGAAATCAAAACTAGCAGGACTAAGCAGAACATATTTTAAAACACTAGCAGGATCTAAAATTGCTGGGATCTTAAGTGACTATGCCTATTTGTTCCAATTCAAGCTGATATTGTTTACTTAGTATTTTTATTATTAAAGGCTCGTTCATTGTATTTTTTGCTGCCATTGAGTTTTGATGGGGATCTTGACAACCCAAAATACATCTTGATAAAGCTTTTTAACATTTAAAAGGTGTTACATGTTATTTACCTTAGCTATTCATCAGCATGTTTGAACAGCGTTAATAAAAATGAGTTTTTGAGTAAAAAAAAATAATTTAGTACGTATAATGGGTTCATTCTGTGAAAATGAAAGTAATGCAATTCATAATGTAAGCTGAAAGTCTTTTTAAAATGTGTAGTAGTAAAATGACAAGATTTTGAGAGAGAATGAAGCAGAATTTATAATAAACAAACTGCAAAAAAAAAGGATTTGCAATTTAAAAGTAAAATATTATTTTAGCACTCATGCAAAATAGATTTTTCTTAAATCATTATTAATTGTTTCCCATGTAGTTGTGCTAATTTTATAACAGCATGTAATGTCATTTACCATGAAATGTATTTTATACCTTTGCACTGGATTATTACATTTACACTGTCTTTGTGCCATCCTGTTATGCTTTGAAATTCAGGATGTTTTATCATGTGTTTCATTTATTTTTCAGCTGGGTTAACATAAATAGATGCTAGTATTTTTTTTTCTTGAGATTAATAAAAACATGTTTACAAAAAATCAGAGTATTACCAATGCCTCATTACGAGGAGAATGTAGAAATCCCTTTTTTTCTTTCTCCTAAGTGAAGAGACAGATGAAATACACAAAGAAGGGGGCAGAGATTGCTTTTTTGTTTCGAATTAAAGTTTAAACTTTGCTTTTATTAAATCAAAATTAAATTTCCAGTGTATTACATTTTACTCTGCAAGTAAATTTTGTATATTTAAAAGTTAGAAAAGGAAAGGGAAAACTTTTTTTTTTTTTTTAATTCAATGTAAATACACACTGAAATGCTCCAGAGAGAAATAAGTAATTAAATTCAGTGCCTCAAAAAGTACTACAATCCTGGACTCCAGTAATGAAATTAACTGAGGAAAAGGTATGTTCAATTAAATCCTATCAACCGCGAATGAGATGTACATAGAAAGTTTTGGCCATCTTTATAATCATGTTTCACACAGCAAACTTAAAGAAACTGCATTCAAAGAGCTCCTTGAGTTTGGAAAGAGATTATCCACTCCAGAAATTATATATATATATTTAGAGAGAGAGAGAGAGAGAATAACTCATAAATATTTTACATTTACTCCTTCAGTGTGACGTGTTCTTACTAGTGAAGTTTTTAAACTCATTTGATCTGAATACCCAAGCCCACCCTGAAGTTCTGTTTTAGACTCTAAGCCAGTTACTATTACTCTAGCTTCTATCTGTATATCTTTGTGATATAAAATCATTGTTTGTGAAGATATATTTCTGTCATATTTTTGTCATTAAAAACTCCCATTTTATTAAAGTCTAAATATTACTCCTATTCACTGATGAGTTAGTTGATCACTTTTTAAGTTGTGAATGCAAACAATGACTAAGCTGATATTCTGATCTATTTTAAATGCATAGACTCAGCGTCATAACTAAAATAAAATGCTAGAAATGTTCTTTCATTTCATATAATTAAGTTGAGATTTGTAATGCTCAAAGAAAATAAGTATTCACAGGTAATTACATTAACATACAAGACCATCTAAATTTTGGATGCATTAAGTACAATTAAATGGGTGAAGATTGACTTTATTGACTGGATAGTAATTTTTCTTCCTCAAGATTACACTTTAAAAACAACTGTGTGATCCAATACAGTACTTCCAAAACATATGAGCACTTTCATTTATATTTCAAACATAGGATGGGCTGATAAAATCCCTTTGAAGGACACAGTATTATTCCTTTAACTAATTACAGCTTTTAATAGCTCATCTTAATATGTTTAAATAAATATGGGACATAACACAGTTGCTTATGATTTATAATGATTTGATTTACTACACGATAAGTGGATACAATAAATTCAGAATTAACTAATGTAAAATATCCAGTAGAAAGAGAGTGATAGTGGAGACACTCTCCTAGTTGTAAAGCCCATTTTCACCTCTAACCATTGAGTTCAGCCTAAATTCCTCACAAAAGTCTTGTTCTTTAATATTTCTATGTGTACATTGCAAATAATTTCACTTCCTCTGAAGGATTAAAATGTAATCTCTTTTATTATCATCTAGTTATTTTGACAAATTTTATATTTTCAGAACACAAAACAAATTATGTTGGCACACGGCTTATCTCATCCAGACTTCTTATGTTGCATTACAATTTAATTCAAATTTGAGACCTCTTTTGTTTTCTTAGCACTGAAAAATGCTTCATTTCAAAATAAAATAAAGTCTGGGCAGTTCAAGAAGGTGCATAGACTATAAGATATCAATCATTTGACTAAAGAGTGATTATCATTTCCGACACAAAACTATCCAAAGTTGAAGCACTGCTTCCATGAAAACAAAGCAATTTATTGAAAACCAGGAAGAACCTAAGGGTGGTCGTGGCAAGAAGAAAATGAAAGCAAACTTACATAGCTTTTAAATGAACTGAAAATAATTATTTCATATATCAATTAATTAGATCCACAGTAGTGCACTATGGAAAAGAGATAATTGAATTATTAATGACAACAAAATAATCTGTTCATACAATATGTAGGTAAACCTTTATTTCTGTATTTTAATTAAATATTGATAAAGCAGAGATAAAAAACAAAAGTCACAAGATAAAAATTAAGTCCAGAAGGTGGTGAAGAAATCCTAGTGGAGCATGTGCTTGTCAATAAAAGACTGCTTCTAGTGACCTGTTGCTAACCTTGTGCCTTCAGGAAACATTAATGAACATAATTAAATAATGTTGAAAAAATTACTCACTGGGTCATTCCTCTCAGTCCATGCCTCATTCAGTGATCTCACACTGCTGGCTTTTAACCAACATGTTAGCTAAGATGTCATTTAAAAATCTTTATTTACTTTTAATTGGTGTACTGAACTGCAGTAACATCTGTATAGAAAGAGACACAGTTCATTTCTATCCTTTGTAATTACTTCTAATATAAATTCAATTTGTATGATTTCTGTATAGGTATTCAACATGTGAATCAATATTTTTCCTTTGACATAAGAGTGACCACCCAAAGGTTCCACTTAATTCTAGAAAAAAAAACATGTTTGGTTGACTCAGAATATCAGAATATCAGAATATCAGAAAGTTGTTTCCTCATTTCCACACCAAGCTGAGATAAGACAGAAAAGAACCAAAGTATACCGGGATCAGACAAAGGTGATGCCCTAAGCTTCCCTTCGTTTTTCTCAGTTCAAATGTTACTGGCAAGTTTTCCACTTGGACAAACAGGACATCAATCCTCCAGGCCTTTCTGATGCAAGTAAATGCACTACAAAGATAAAGGATTCTCCTTTGTTTGCAGAAAATGGAATTTGGTAAGCTATCAAATCAATATGGTGAAATCTACCAGGTGGTGCATGCTATGAAAGACAGTGACAATTCCAGACCATCATCAAATGCTAAAAAAGAAGTAATATATATGTATATTAATATATATATAAATAAAGAATTAAGCCATGTTTTCATTTATTACAGTATTAATATTGTCATAGATGTCAATCCAAATTATCAAAAAGTTTTAAATAGGTCTTATATCATACATTTTAATTTACCTTAATTTAGCTAATGAAGATTACATCTACCGTTGATTGCATGAATTATAATGCTGAATATGTTCAATCAGCTGAAGATTAGCACAAATCTTGAAGTTGTTTTTTGAAAAAAAAGTGTGTTCGTATTCAGGTAGGGATATAAACGCTTTATAATAAAAGCCTAGGTTTGTTTTCATAGAAAAAATAATATTTTTTATTATAATTAAATAGAATTTGCAAATTTAATCAATAAATAGCAATTTATTATTAAAAGTTTAATGGGGATTTTCATTATTACTGTTTTTCCCTTGAGATTTATGGAAAAATTAATCTATTCAACCACGCATGATTTAAAAGATTTGTTTTTAACTGTTATTATAAAACACCTTTTAAGTATTTGATTTTGTAGAAAGGGCATTTAAAGTTTCATTTAGAAATAAGAGCAATTATAAACACACTTTTTAGGAGTTTGTGATAAATTATCAAGTATTTCTAAAGGCATTAATAACATTAAACATTTCTAGATTTGTAAAGACTAAAAATAATAATTTATCATTCATCATTTCTATTGTTTCTTAATAAATTTATTATTCTCTTTGTAAGGTATGACAGCTATTGGATTTCAGTGTTTAGGCAGCCAATGGAGCATAAAGTTTTGCTTTTCCAAAAGAAACTTATGTAGGATTGCTTAAATCTTAACAGAGAAAGAACTTGAAGCCAAATCATGCCAAACCACCACTCTTAAAATTCAGTCTTCTTGGAAACACTATTTTGGATACAGTTTGCCTTCAGAGAAATGATATTCCAAAACTCCAGAAGATTAAGGCATGAAGGAATTATTTGTCACTTGCAATATAAACTGAAAAGTAGAATAATTAGTTTATAAAAGCTACATTTATAAAAATAAATGAAATGTGCCCATTATATTCTCTGGCACTGAGGCTAACAGGCAATGAAAGTCTTACATTCATGTCATGAAACTCTTCTAACCATCCAAACAGCATGGCCATAGCCAAACTTCTGGCACACAATAGTATACCAGGGAATGAGTTAGGGGTGTAAGAACAGAACAAAAAATTGCCTAAGACCATCCTGATAACTTTTAGAAGTATAATCAAGTTCCACTGCCCAAACACTCCCCAATACTGTTGCAAGTATAGCCATAGCACATAATTTTTCATTCCACTACCTGGACTTCTTATCATACTCCAATAAGCTCATTTACAGGTAGCTCGAATATTTCTATATTACATATTAATTTCTATATTATATTATTATATAATTTTGCCTTATATCAGGCTAGAATTCTGCAGCGTATGATGCGCATGGACTCCAGTGTAATGAACCAAAGACATTTTATTGAGCATCAGACAAAACTTATATACTTTACGAACCCAGATATAATTCCTTATTTGCAAAAAGCACGCGAAGCGCAAGATTATCTAATCAGCTTCTTGATTACTCGCCAGCCATGCAGTTGCAGTTTTCTTCTTTTTCTTGCTTTGTTCCTTATCTGTTGATAAGATGTTCTGTACTGCCATCCTTGAGGTTAATTAACAAGACACCTGTACCACCATCCTTGAGGTTGATTATCTGCTAACAAGGCATCCTGTACTGCTGTTCTTGAGGCGGGCCTCCACATCTCCCCCTTCTTTATTTAGCTGTTGTATTGCCATAACTGTGTTTATTTGAGCAGCCATAACTTGGTTAACTGATCGATCAATCACTTGTTGAACACATGATAAGAAACAAGGCAGACACACTAACAATAAACAAAATACAGTTACTACAATAATCAGAAACTTTACAACTTGTGTTGCCCATGGTCCAAATTGTCTTAACCAGGTAAATATTTGATCTATACCCGGACGACTACAATGTTGACCCACTGTTTGATTATACAGGTTATCCCATTCTTTTTCAGATATAGGTACTCCTATTAAACATGTTTGAAAAGAGTTGTCTGGCATTGACAAGGCTAAGCAAAAGGTTGTTTGATTTATCGCGTTTGCTAGTATTACCCATATGTTCCTTGGCTGTTTGACCCTGCTTGGGATAAAGGCTCCACAGCTGCTGAGGATAGCCATGGCCGTACACAGCACGAAGGGAGCCATCTTGGTCTTCTGTCTGTCAAAACACATGCATAACCCCTTCCCTAGGTTACTTTTATTGTAACTCGGGGCCTCAGTTGAAAGTTATCTAACCATTGACCAAAATGCTGAGAAAATCAGTTTTCACCTGCTAAATTACGATTTAAAAAATTAAGTCCGTACAAAGCCTTGTTTAATCTCTCCTGTGGACCATCTCCCTGTGTTCCCCCTTTTTGTTTAATTAGCATATTTTTCAAAGTCTGATGAGCGCGTTCAATAACCGCCTGCCCCGTAGGGGAATGTGGAATGCCAAAAACATGTTGAATGCCCCATTGCTTAATAAACTCCTGGGTCCGTATAGCCGCATACGCGGGCCTATTATCTGTTTTTATTGTTTTTGGGACACCCATAACCGCAAAACACTTTAACCAATGCTTGCAAACATCTTGAATTTTTTCCCCAGTATGTGCAGTTGCCATTAAATATCCCGAATGTGTATCTACGGTAACGTGGACGTATTTCAGTCGTCCAAATTCTCCTACGTGAGTTACATCTGATTGCCACAGTTCACAAGCCGCAAGGCCTCAAGGATTAACACCTTCTTGTGATGGTATTGCACTTATGTGTTGACAGTTAGGACATGCTTGAATAATCTGACATGCCTGATTCTTCGTTAATTGAAATTGCTTCATTAAAGCTCGCGCATTCTGGTGAAAGAAATCATGTGACAGTCTGGCTTGTTGAAATAAGTCAGGCACAAATTCTGCTACCATAGTAC
>VZSV01000522.1:38336-72274 GCA_013398735.1 Nothocercus julius | reverse complement strand
AAAGGGGAGGACAACTGTGTCTGAGGAGCAAGGGGGCAGAGGTTTTAGCAGCCCCTAAGTGGTCAGATGGAAGTCCGAGGAAATGTGCTGGGATGTAGGAACCCATGGAGCTGCACCCTTAGCATGAGCGTGGGCTTTTAGCCTTCAAAACTTATGGGGAAGCGGATGAAAAGCTCGAGCGGGTGTGTGAAAAGGGACAGGCAGTGGCTGAGGAGCCTGGACTGGAAAGCAGAGCGCAGGGGAAGGGAGCATTTTGCTGGCCCCTGTATGGGCCGGCCTCCCGCAGGACGGAGGGTAATGTGTAAAATAAAATGAGCTCTCTGGGGAGAACTGCAGCTATCGTGTCTGAGTTACTCTACGCTATCTTTGGCCCGGAGGAAAACCCTACAAGGTTTTGAAAACACTAAAATTTGCCAAGCAAACTGCTGCTTGTCCTGTACAAATGTGCCCCTACCTGCTGGGTTGGGGCTCAGTGCAGGCACTTGTAGAAATAGGGAAATGTCCTCTGCAGTGCCTAAATGAGGGAAGCCCTCTCTGCTCTCGTGTGATGCAATCTCATTAATTTCACGTTGGCTACAGGGGGATGACCCAGTGTAGGAATGCTTTTGCTAGTCCCTTTTAGTGTAATCGGGAAAGAAAAATTCAGTAGTTGGCTCTTACATTTTACTCTCAGCTCACGAGTAGCTCAAAATTGTGAAAGCAGATTTGAGAAACTGGCGCTACTCTTTCCCAAGGCTGCTTGATAAATGTTTCTAAATTGATGGATTTTAAAAAGAAAAAAACTTCAGAAGTGACGTTACAGATTGAGGTGTGTTTTAGCTGCAAGTCAGGACGTTCACACAGCAGCACTGGGAGGTACCTTCCTCCTATCTGATAGTTTCAGACCTGTGTAGCTTTCTTTAATATGGCAGTGTTATCAGTGCGAGATTGACAGCCCTCCAACATAACTCGTGTCCTTGTGAAATGAAGAATTAAACAGCTGTCTTTGCATATAACTGCAATATTGGTTAAAAATGTGAAGTCAGCTCCCTCCTTCATTGTCTTCCCTATGGTAATAAAGGATTATCAAATATTTCTAAGCCTAACTTAGGCTATATTCGTCCAGTCATCCAGACCTGAAAGAGAGCTGAAGGTCAATATTCTCCAGTATTTTTGTTCCATGGTTTTTTCTTCGTCCTTAAAGAAAATTGCTTCCCTCTATCTGCAGAGGTGTCTAGACCAGTAGAAAGCGTGTGTATCCCAGCCATTACCTGCTAAACTAGTCTGTTAGGCAGGAATCCTGACATCTCTGAATCATCTAATTTTAGAGCATTTTTTTTAATAACCATCACTCCCGAAGAGTACTTCTGTGACATTAGAAATATCTTAATCCTCCTGCAATAACAGAATGGAAGAGAGAAATGGCCACAGCTATCATTATTGGGGAAGAAATAGCATTATATTGAAAGGATAAAATGGACTTGCTCCGTCTAACCTGAGAACCACTTACAGGATATATTTTTCTGACACAGTCTCTGTGACAGATGGAGTAGATATCTGGTATTTAGCACCTAAGTTAGTGCAAGGTCCCTTTTTTTAATTATTTTATTTGTCTTTTATTTCCATATATTTCACATGATTGACACTTATACAAGGCTGTGGTGGGGGGCAGAAAACAAAAAAGCATTGCCTGGAATTATGTTATTAGCATTGTGTTAATGTGGCAGCCTTTATGCGGCATGCAGTTTATTCTTAACCCCCAGGCGTTACGAAAGCTTGTGCTTAAAATACTCCGTGAATCCCGTTTGTTCCTCGGGAGGCTTCAAATCTGCCACGCTCTCCGGGAGGTGCATATCTCGTTTAACATAAACCCTGTGAGCTCTGCTCGGGCAGCTGCCCGTGCTGCCTCTCCGCACGGATCGCAGGCCCGTGCCGAGCGCCTGGCAGGCCGGGCATCGCGCCGCGCGCCCGGGAGGAATCTCGTCCGGAGAGAGAAGCTGCTTCTAGAGATGTTTGTCTCTCTTTGCTGACTGCTCCACGACTAGCTAAGAGTAGATACCTAAAGGTTGGTGGACTAAAGTTGGGCGAGATTAATCCTGTCCCAAAGGCCGTTGAATAATCAGCACCTCAAAGTGATAAATAGCGGTGTCTGGCCAGCTACTGCTTGACTTTCACTGGAGCCAGGAAAATTTGATTAATTGTCATTAATTCAATAAAAGACTGATTCCTGCAGCTCATTAATAATTTCAGAACCTGCAGGATCCCACCCATACTGTGCTCAGTACTGCCTGCCCACATGCTGTATATTTAAAACCATTCCTGTCAAAGGTTTATCATTAAAGAAGAGTGTAAACATTTTTTGTTCCGGACGGCTGTGTGGGGTGAGATTTTAATTATTCCATTTAGCTATGCTTACAGAGCAGCCAGCTTCTAGCGTGGTGTTTGCGAGAGTTGCAGGTTATGCTTTAAATGAACACCCTTTGCAGCTTAACCAGTGCGAAGTAGCACTCATGGAGGAAGGGCTTCATGTATTATTTACCTTTTTTGCATTGTATCAAACTGTTTTAAATCGGATGCTAAATTTTACATGAGTATTGATCATAACTTGATATCATCCATTATAAATAACCTTTTGTTTGTTCAGAACACCTTTTACAGAGCTGTGGGGAGGGGGGCAAGAAACAGACATTTAATTAGATCGAGTAATTTTTCATCCCAAGTTGAGATGGATACGGGATGCACTCGGTTACCTGCAATCTCTCAACTGGACATATTTGATATTTGAACATCATTCTCCAAGCCCAATCCCAAGATTAAAGGATTATATTCCTTTCTATGAAGACTGTATTTTACATTTATAGGAGTACAAGGAAAAGCAAAAGAAATGCTGAAAGATAATGGTACAAAATTATTGATGTTTATCTGACTAATTTGTTTTGCTTTACAAATTGCATTTTCTTATGTTTTTGGTAGCTAATATATGTTCAAACACATGAGAGTTCATTATTTTCTTTTTCTTCAGTTCAACTGAAATATGAATAACAAATATATACAAATATATGCTATTATATACTATTTCATGAAAACCCAAGATTTTTCTGGGACTCATTCTGTTAATGAGTCAAAGCTCATTTATAACCAGCAGATTTAGTAAGTACAAATCATTCTGAAGACTGTCTAGAAAATAATCCTGCGCAATACTGAAATTTCACAGCAGAGATTCACTACTGGAGTCAAGAAGCAAACAATAATAAAACAACAGTATATCAAGCACAACTAAAATGTTATTTGGCTTTCATTGGACTTTACAGTTACTTGTGGGAGAGAGATCTAAGCGCAGTCTCTTTCCTTTCTGCTTCTGCCCTTCCGTCTGAGATGAGAACACTCAGCGATGACCGTGTTACCTCCTCAAATGCTATTGGCAATATTTATGGCAACTATGTCTTGCTTACTTATTTTGTAGGCAGAACTACTTTTTGACCCTCACAAAGGGAGGATGTGTGTGAGGACACGTATAACAAGAGATACGTCCACATTATCATTCGTTATTTAAAGATCACAATTTGACTTCACCTATAAAGAGGTGAGAATTGAGATTTGGTTCAACACCATGTGGAAGAAAAATCATAGTTTTCCGCAAAGTCTAACCCAAAAATGCAGCTGTAGCACGCACACTTCTCCCTTTCCCTAGCATAGGGAGAAGGGTGCCATGGTGAACAAACCCCGAAACAGTTTGATGTAAAGCGAGAAGCAAACTGCTTACCCAACGGAGTAAGTCTTGGAGGGCTGTGCAGGAGCATGACTGGAGTTTCCTAGGGAAATGACTTATGAGCTTAAGATGGCCAAAGAGTTAAAGTTCAGCTGATGTGACTTTAGGATTACAGCTACAAATTGCAAGCACCTAAATGCAACTTCAGGCACGCTTTAAGGAGTCTGAGAGGGCATCCAGAGGATGGGGCCAGACTCTTTTCGGTGGTGGCCAGCAATAGGAGAAGAGGTCACGGCTGCCAACTGAAGCACAGGAAGTTCTGCGTGAATTTGAGGAAAAATTTCCTGCGTGTGACAGAGCACTGGGACAGGTACCCCGGAGAGGTTGCGGAGCCGTCTTCTCTGGAGATGTTCCCAATGTGCCTGATGTGATCCTGTGCAGTGTGTTCCAGGTGACCCCGCTTGAGCAGCGGGGTGGATTAGATGATCTCCAAGGTCCTTTCTGACTTAGAACATTCTGTGAGTCTGCTAAATGCTCTAAGCCCCTTAATGTCTTTGCTCAATGTTGCACAGGGTGTTAGGGGAAGAACAAGAAATTCAGATTTGTTCTTTAATAAGCAGCCTTATCAAATCGTTAAATTTTGTGGAAGGATGAGTTTATTTACATTGTTGAGATATCTGTGTATATCTCCCGAAGAGGAAGACTCTTTGCAATCTATCAGCCTACTTCAACTTCATTTAATTCCTGGGGTGTGCAGATAAAACAGACTTTACTTATGGCAACAGTAGTTTGCTTGCTTGTTTTTGGAGGCGAAAGTATTTTTCAACTTTGATGAAGGGAGGGGGTCTGTGCACGTGCGCATCATTTTGTTGCTTTTGTTACCACGTTGTGGATCTTGCATAATTGCAGTTGTGTGATATATGCTGTACAAGCTAGTAATGTGGAGCGCCGAGGACTCGGTGCAGCGGGTGGTGTCTAGCAGTACGTGGCATACAGGGTTGTTCCAGCTGCTTCGTCTTCTCTCCTCCTCACTCCAAGAAAAATTCGCACAACTTGCCCTTATGTATCTCCCCTCAGGGAGGGTGCCCTTCCTCGGGACAGGCTGTTGCACTTGGTCGGTGGTTTGTGTTCAGCCTGTGCTCTTGACTGTGGAAAGCAGAAATGCAGCTCTGAATAACTGGAGTCAGTTTCTTAGGATATTATTACTTACCAGAAATGGCATTTTTAAGCTATATATCTTTTGTATATGTGTTTTTTTCTGTAGTTATTAACAAATATAAAAGAAATCAGGCTATATTTATACTACTAATCACCTGTGCATGTCTCCAAATAACATACAAAACACCTGAAAAACCTCCCTGAGATTAAATGGCACTAAACACAAGCTAATTGCTACCAAGGTGAGAGGAGGTGATCCCCTTTTTCCATTTGCCACCCCCCGTGCACTATGGTGCTAAATTTGAGGGATTTGAGGATCAAATATTCTGAAATGTTATGCCTAATTTTAGATACAATCCGTGGCCGTAATTAAAAAAAATTCCTACCAGCTTTATTACCTTTTGCTAATGATGAAACACAGATAAGCAATACTGCTGTTATGCAGATAGGTATAAAATACAGCTAGACGACAGTATGCTGGCATAGAAATACAGCTTTGATATTTGAGTGATTTTTCTGACAGCACTAGGGAAGGTACTGGATTTTCTAAAATAATAAAAAATAGAAGAGAAGGAAAAATAGCAAGGGAAGAAAGAGACTGTCAGGGTAAACATATACTTCTTTAGATTAAGCTTTGCTCTGCTGAACCTCATCTGTCTACAGCCTTGTGTGTTCACAGTTTGATTTTTGTACTTTGGGGATTTTGTATTGTTTTGCTCTAATATGAAATCTGGTAAGTTATAACCTACTTTTAAAGATGCTTTTTAAAATAATTTTCAAGTGATGGAGGGCGCATTTTTAGGCCTGTATTTTAGGTGAGGCCATTTGCCAAAAAGATGAAGCTGAGGCATTTAAAATGATGCGGTATTGTGTGCGAGACGCGTATCTGTTTTTTAAAATCACTGCATTAGCCTTTGAGCACTGTAAAACGCACATCAATAATACGAGTAAAATACAGCCTTTTCCTCAGAGCTTAGCACATTGCAGGCAGGATAAATGCATTATAATTAATACTGGTCATGTTTTGCCTTCATTGGGCCAAGGTTTTTGAGGCTCTCGGCACTGCTGGGTGTTCTGATGCAGAACATGCAGCAGAGGCTCAGCTGGAGGGAGCCCCGCACCTCCTATGGGGCAAAGAGAGGGAGGAAGAGGAGGATTAAGACGCACCAGGGAGAGTCTCACCCTTACAGTTCATGCAAGGCTCTGCCAACAAATCTGGTGGTTGAAATGGTTAAATGAATCACACTCCTGCCTTCCCCTTATTGCATTTTGCAGAGGTCTGTCCTTAGTATCCCAGTGTCCTGGCTGCTAGGTAGTAGGGCTGTAATCACCAATTTCATATTTTTCTCTAGAAATAAGAAGAACTTCTTTCTTGCATCATCCTAAACAGCTCTGTCAACCTAAATGAAGGCCCACAGTTTCAGTGCCCAGATGGTGTTTTCATCTATTATTTAATTTTGCTATCTTTTAATCTTTATGGCTGTATGTAGAGCAATGCATATGAGAGATATATATACACATATGTTAATATCTGTTTAGTCAGATGTGCTAGTAGCTAATAAGCTTTGTTAAAAGCTATGTAGATATACTGACCTTCTACATCCTCAGTGTTTGGCTTGAGTCTGACTTATGCAGCTTATTTTTGTGCTTTTTGTCAATATAATTCATCTGAATTCATGGAATATCATATAAATACATACACAAAATAGGATTTTCTTAAAGCCAGGTATTCTATATGTATTCCAATATATATTCCTGCTGTCTTCTGTTTGCCTTTCTTGTTGTCAGGCCTAAGGAATTATAATAATTCCCATAGGTAGCACTTATAATAATTCCCACAGGTAGCACTATCAGCTTGGCACTGTAATTAAGAAACGGTGTCAGCAATGAGTACATCTTATTCAGAACAATCTCCATTCCTCCCCTGTCCCCATCTTTTTGAGTAGCGTTTAGGAATTTCCTTTCATAATCACAGAATTTTTCCTTGCTCTGATTTTGAACCTCTTTCACTCTTTGTGGTAGCTGCTTTGTTCCAGTTCAGAAAAATCAGTGCCCCCACAGAGGCCAAAGCTGTTGCACATTTTTTCTGTATGCAATTGAGTGAGGTGCAAGGATCCCAAAGCTGCTGCTGCCTGCATTCTTACGCTAGAGCTAAAACCCCATCAGTCTGTGTCCAGGCTAATTAATGTGGGCAAAGCAGCGTTCTGACGTGATGAGAAGTCATATCAGCACCATCAGAGCTTGTCTTCATGGACAGGGATTCTGCATTGCTGTCTGCTGATTCAGACTTAAAAAAAAAAACAACAAAAAAACCCACATTATTCGCCCCCCCCCGCCCAATGCTTGCAATTATGTTCTGATTCTGTGATCCATTTGAATAGAAACTGGCATAAAAAAGTATGATGGTTACAGTAGCGTTTAGAATAGTCAATGTATTTGTTCCCTTCACAACTTTTTGTTAGTGTGCATGTCATTGTCTTCTCTGTTACTGCATCCGTTTCAGGCACACAGCTGTCAAGGGATTGTCCTAATGTTTTGAAGAATTTATCAATAGGAAAAGCACAACAGCCTTGTCAGGGAACTGTAGGTGATAAGGTCATTGACTTTAGATATTATGGGCAGTTCATTTTGGTTTATTCTGTCCTAGGTAGCATGAGCCCAAATATGTGGTAACAGCATTTTCTGTAACAGTGGAGTGGTTGCTCAATAAGCTGCCGTGTTTCTTGGTTGTAAGTAGCATTTTGGTTTAAGACAGAAAATTGTAATTGCATTCAAGCATTTCCTAACACTTAGACCTCTAGCCAGTCTAGAAATCAGAGTTTGGACATGCGATGGACATGTGAGACTTGGGCTTCTCCCAGGCAAAAGAACCCCAAATGCCAACTGCTTGGACTATGGGTAAGCTGAAAGGGGGTAAAGACCCCGTTGCCACGTTCATTGGAGTAGAAATGGCTCAAGCTGAAAGAGAAAATACAACTGAATACATTATCTTTGGAAAACAGATTGGATCGTCTTTGTGTGCGTTCCTGGAGATCCAGCATTATTCTTTCACGTGTGATTTCTTGTGGCTTTGGGTTCTCTCTCAGGAATTTTGCCTCCATCTCCTAGATGTGATTTATACCTAAAAATTCTGCACAAATACGGTGGAGACATGCAGTCTAATGCAACCACTTGAGTTTTGAGGTTTCATTTCATCTTTGTCAGAGCCTGGCTTGCAAGGAATGTTGTTAAGCCTCATGTGCCCATCGCAGTCTTGCAGTGTGTCCTGCACCTGCACTGTGTGATTAGTGGGAGACCTTGTGAGGTGGTTGTGCACAGAAGTAATAGTGCAGGCGTGCTGTTTTAATGATTGCAGGCAGCACTTACCTAGCTGGACTTGTGTACCAAAGGCTGTGCTGCTCCCTTTTGCTTAAAGCATATCTTTATAAAGCTTTAACAAAATATACATAGCTACATTTTCATTAAAAGTCCTAGTAGGGAGGAGAATGCTGGACACGGCTCTTATATTCTAGGAGGTGCTTCACGTCTAAAATATCATTGTTTCCAACTCCGTGATCCTCATACAATACTTTAAATTCATTTACAGAAATATTTGTTTGTGGTGTGCTTCAAATATTCTGTTTCTAATGTCTGTTGCTCATCAGTCTTCTGCTCTGGTAGCTCTCACCTGCCGCCTCCAGGTCCACAGGTAAATAAATACCTTCTTTTTGCTGACATCAGTTACTCTGCCAGAATGTTTCTAACCCAATGAATGAAAGGCAGTTAATAAATCAATTTAAAATTGCAGTTATTTTGCATACATCTGCATAAGAAAAAAATCCACAACTTTTAAATACTTTTTGTATAGCTGCTGAACTTGTTGCTTTAGGTGAAGTTCATATCTCACAAGTAAGAAACAGTAAAGGTGCTACTAACTAAGAATAAAGGAAGCGTCAAGGAGCTGTGGCTAAAACTGTTAACCTGCACATAACACCCTTGTGTAAGAGGTGCAATTTCTTTTTCTAAAATGCCCCATTTAGTTATGAGAAATAATGTGTATTATTTACATAATATATTTTCTTAACAAATTACTGTTTATATTCCATCTACTTTCCAATTCTTCTTCCCGTTTCTGTTCTTCTAAGCATCATTTATTTAACAAAAGAATCTTGCATAATGATCTTGATTTCAACTTTGAAGTTGACACATTTTACCAGCTACTGCAACATAATATTCCCTTTATCACCTATTCTCTTTTTTAAGTTTCACAGTCAAGCTCACCACAGTTTTGTTTTATGCAGAAATCAGTCAGCAAAATGACATGCAATGCACTCTGGAAAACTTTTACAGTGATCATAACAAAAAGCAAGAGATCAATGGGCAGTCTTACAGATTACTTCAAAGAAACAAAGGGTGTGCAAGCTAAGTCTGTAAAAACTGAGTCTTCCCAAACCACAGGGGTTTGAATTAAACAGAACAAATCAGTTCCTCTAAAGTTCAGTGCTGATTAGCACAGATGTCTGTGCTAGTGAGGCATTGCCTTGCTAAAAGGTCTTCGGGAGTTTTTCTTTGGGAAGTGACATACAGCTCTGGCTGTTATTTCTCTTGAGAAGGACAATGAAATGTCTTAGAATAAGAGCAAAGAGAGTCCCAGAGTTTGGAGGCAGATTGTGATCATTTTGATTAAGGGTCTGTGTAGGATTTAGTTTCAGATTTTCTTTAAGAAATAAATAGCAATACATAATTTAACAGCCATGAAGTGACTGTCTGGTTTGGTATTCATTTAAAAGTGCCCAGTGGCTGGCTGGCAGGCAGAGTCACTGCTAGTAGATTGCCAGCGGAGTCCTGTTGGATGGAAAAAATGGAGATTCAAAGACAGCCCTGGTAATAGGGACCTAGAGCAATCCTAAAAGCCTCGAATGCCTCCTGATGGAAGGGATCCTGGGAGCTGTTATAACAGAGCTGCTTATGATGTCAATTAATCTCTGAGAATATTTTAGGCAGATAGCACAAGCGAAAAACAAATCTAGGTGTCTCGGAAATGAGGTTTGTTTATATGAGGTTTTATCTCAGTGGTCTGATTGGGGGGGAGGTTTTTCAGTTTCTTGTCTCCCAAGGTTCAACAAATGTTTAAAATTAAAAAAAAATAAATAAAAAATGGAGTTTTACCCAATACCTTGAGTTCATGTTGTTTGATAGAAATTCATGAGAAATGATAGTGCTTTCTTAAATATGTTGAGTTTACTCATGTCTTTTGAGAAGATTTGTAGGAGGATGGGTAGAGGAGAAAAAAAAAGGAGGTGCTGGTTCCAGGCAGACATTCTGTTTTGGGTCAAAAGCAACCCATTTCTCCATGCTCTGCAAGATGTGATTGGTTGCATCTGTACTTAGTAGCCATAAATTGTTTAGTGATGAATGTAAGAACAACTGTAAGAGAACAGATGGTGCCCCTATTCATTTGGATTTTCTTCATACCAAGATTTTGTTTATTTCTCACAGCAGATTTCCTTGCTCATCTCCTTTCCATCTTGAATCACTGAATCACATTCAACTACTGTAAGCGCTTGCATTACATTTAATTCAGCACACAATATGGAAACTTGTCAGTGTAGTAGATTTAAAAAATCACAGTTATTTCTGAAACCACATAAATCCTTCTTTCATGTTTACCTTAGTCATTTTAATATGTGCTTCATCCACTAACTGTTAAATTACTTCAGAATGAAGTGACAAAAATTACTACTTATATCAATTGACAGACAGTGTGCAACTCCAGCATCACTTATCTTTGCCTCTTCTGGCCTACTGTTTCAAAACTTTGTGTTTAACTTGACAGTAAACGCAGCTTAAACATGCTGAAGAAATTTTAGTTCAAAAGAACAGCTTCAAACTCTGATTATCCACAAATCTCCTCAGTCTCCTAAAACTCAAGAACATATGGTGATTCACCCATGATTATTTTTGTTAAAATGAGGTTAGTTTAATGAGTCAATGAAATTAAAGATCTTTTTCTAGCAGCTGGCCCTCTTACAATTCAAGGTCAATGCGCAGTGTTGACGTAATTGCACAGCCAATCAGTCCATGTTCTACAGGTGCTGGTCATGTTGAAAATAAACCTAGTAATTATGATTTCTCATACACAGCTGAAGGCATATTCAGAAGCAAGCTTAAAGAAAACAAAGACCTAAGTATATTTAAAGTCACTTTGGGGCTATAATTGAGCTATGAAGTCTTTCCACTTAGAGGAAATCACTTTTTCCTTATTCTTATTGCTGTACTGTACTATTTTTTGAACTCCTTGACACAGTCATGACTTAAATAATTGCTGAGGATTAATAACTGCTATGCACCCGGAATATTATCAGAATATTTAAAAAAAAAAAAAAAAANAAAAAAAAAAAAAAAAAAAAGCAAGCCTCCCCAGAACACTTTATTGAATAAATGTTGCCTGGGTTATAGTCCGAAAGGAAAACACTAACAGCTCTAATATAATCACAGGAAGAGAAAGAAACTAATACGGAGAAATGAGGAAACCAGGAAATCCAACTTTACTCAGTTTAGAATCTAAAGGTCACTCAAATGGCACAATTTTCTGGAGTTAATGTTCTGCTAAATGCCTAAGTGGAGGAGGTTAGGGGGGAGGGAGGAAGAAAAAACCCTCAAAACTTTGGAGAATTAAAAAAGAAAGAAAGAAAGAAAAGCCAGCCCGCCTGGAGGGTGGATGATATAAGAAAGCTGCCCTGAGGCAGCTCTGCTGCGCTTGGAACTCAGACTGTGCATATTATAAATGTCCTTTTAATGCAGGCCACCTCTCATGTGCCATATCCTTCTAGTCGCATCGGGCAGCTCCTCGAGCAGTGGGGGCTTGGTGCTGAGAAACTACAGCCAATGGCAGAGTTGTGTTATGGCCTAGATCTCACTCACCTGCATTCCTCTGGGAGATACAAATAAGGAGAAAGATGAGGAAGTGAATGAAATAAATAGGAAATGGGTCTATTAAAACTCTATGCCAGAACTGAAGGTGGGGTGACTCATAGACTGATTTTAATAGTGTATAGAATCATCACCCAGAGACAGGAGGAAAAAAAAGGCCATCCCTTTTGCTCCCCTCCATTTGAGAATATCTTCTGACCTTGTTTTATATTTAGCAGCACTTAAGTCCTTGCATGCACACATGCCTAAAGAGAATTCTCATGGAAATAAAAACAAGGGAGTGTGATCTGGAGGCAGAAAGAAAAATGTCAACTGGAAAGGAAAACAGCTTTTCCTGCAATCTGATAATTCTGGATTCAAGAAAAGCAAGGTTCTTTTGTCCTCAGCTGATTAGTGAGATGTGTTTGTTTGTATTAGCTTTATCCAGAAAAACTGAACTAAATGATAAAGCTGTCATTTTCATCTGTTATTTACATTGTGAGCTATTCCTACTCCCCACTCTGCCTAATTAATATGTTCCTCATTCCTAGATTGTACATGTATAATGGCAGGACTGACTGATGGTTACATTTATCAGATTTACCAGTGAAAAAATCCTTATTTCTGTGCATGTTTTTTTTCTCTCCACCTCTTTCAGCCCACTGAGAAAGTTAAATCTTTATACCTGTAAACAATATCCACGATTATGACAGCAGTGGCACAAGATTTCAGACTGCCAGTCAAGCTCTTTGAGACTCGTGCTTATCTGGGGAAGGTTAACCAGAACATCATCCTCAATCTGAAAAAAAAAAAAAAAAAAAAAGAAAAAGCATAAGTAGGCACTTATGTTATGTAGAAAGGTATTGAAGAGTTATGAGCTCTACTACATGTAATTTAATTTATATTTTTTTTGTTAAGGATGCGCAGTCTTTATTCATTAGCAGCACCCTTCAACATTCCGCATGAGTCTATGGAATACTTCTATATCACATAACGAGGAGTTAGAGCGTAATTCTGTGTTTCAGAGTAATTTAAGTAGGGTCACGGAATTTGGTAGTTTCTCACTGGGAAAGGCAGCTAACAGCCTCAGAAAAGAATCTTATAGGCAAAACCATTGATTTCTGACTTCTTCCTGAGCAGGAAACCCTCGCTGCCTAGATCATATACAATAAAACTGACATCTGAGAGTAGAGCAAAAATATACTGAGCTTTCCTAATCCCTTGGAGGCTTGTGAAATTACTGTCTGAAAAGTATAATGAGAATGAGATAATTTGTGACATTTCCCTCTGCTGTTACAAGGTATTGATTTTATGACATTTTCATTTCCTATTATGTATTATGAGCACAAGACATCAGAATGTTAATATCAGATGCCTTGAATAAACAAGGAGAGTGCCAGATAGAACTTTATTTATTTCAATTATTTTTCAGTTTTATGCTGTAGCCATTTTACTAAATCCCTGTGGGCTGTTAGCAGATAAATAGTTATTCATAAGCTCTGAGAATTCAGAATTAGAGGAAGCAGCCCATACATAAACTTATTTCTTCCATGAAGTCTATCAGCCTAGTAAGATAACTTATCCTTGCCATGCTGTGTTTTGACCCCTCTCAGTTTACCTAAGACATTATTTTTTTTCAGCTGTACTGTCTGTCCAATTTAGACTGTTAGTGCCTTGAGGTAGCTTTCATCTTCCTTCTGACACATGGAAGACCTGCTGAAAATACTAATGTATTCACAATAGGTCCAATACTGACCCTTTTATTCGGCTCTGCCGCATCTTGTTGGGTCTTTGTCATGGTAAGATCCTCCCTCTCATGGTAAAAACTGTGAAGATGGGATTATAGAGGTGGCTACTGTTTGGAAATTGCCTTTAAATTCTTCAAGCATTGACCGGGAGAATACCCTGTAACTAGGTTTGCTTGCAGCTGCAATCACTTAAGAAAGCGCTTGGCTCTGAAGAAATCTCTGTACATCTTGTGTTCTCAGTCTGCTCTCCATACCATCGATCAGTTTGCTAGAAAAAGTGAAAAGGAGCTGCACATTTCAGGAGTTCTGTTGAGTTCGTTGTGGGGGTTGCATTGCATACTGCCAAAAAAATGAGAAAGTGAACGAATAAAATCAATCTACTAGCAGAGAAATATGCGATACAAGTTGAACAGCTATAGCACAACTACATTCTAAGTACGGAGAAGATATTAATCATATATAAGGTACTGTTTTCTAGAATTATGTTTTTTTGCAAGTAGAACTATACTTAAGAAAACCATTTATGATACCTATATAATAAGAGATAACTGCATTGTAAACTGTATGGTTAAAACAAATGTGGGTACTTATAAGCAGGAAGGTATCTGTTACTCACTAACATAATGTTTAGTCTCAGAAAAAAAAAGTTAAAACTATAATTATGGTCACCCAGCATTGAAGAGAATACTAATGCGGCTGATAAACTGCGGGCTGACTATTCTCAGCTAAGGATTTCATTGCTTTCTCAGCACAGCTGAGAAGAGGAATAGGATTTCTATTCATTCTTGAAAAAAAATCTACTCATGACCAGAGTTCGGTTACAGACGTGGGGATGGGGAGGGGTGGAACAGGCAAGTTGTGTACTCTCTGAAATCAGTTAGCTACATTTCACTAGATAGTATCCCCCTAAAGTCCCCACGGGGCCTTCTGAAATGAGGGGAGAAAACAAAAAGATTGAACAGAATTTAATACATCTTTCTGCTATTTCAGGACTTCAAGAGATACTTGTCTGATGGTTTTGCGGCGGAAAATAGAGAATAAAGAAGAGCAGTGAATAGAGAGTCTCACTTTTTCAGTTATCAGGTGGGAGTTGATCATGGATTTCTTTCTTTTTTTACCCCAGAGAAGATAGGTTAGCTATTAAAACACTGATATAGAAGTTTATCTTCAATTAGTATGCCGCTTACAGTGGACTTCTACATATTAACTATAAAAAAAAAAAAAAGAAATAAGGAAGATGCTGAAGACGCACCTTCTGATGATAGCCTACAGAATGCATTAAATTTTTTATATGCATATATACTTTATATATGCCTACATACACACACATATGGTGCAAAGTCATGAAATGTGAAAATAAAAACAGAAAAACCACCCCCACACACCTTTGAGTAATTTGATATGTTTTGTGAAAATCTGAAATGAAGCATAATGAATATAGAGTTAGCTCCACAGTGGTGGCAATTATGTGTGGACAGAGTTATGAGCAACCTCAAGTTCAGGACGTAAAACTGACCCCTAAAATACATGGTGTGTTTGCCACAGAAAATGTTGGCTTAAAAAATGGCTAGGGAGAGATATGAGATGAGAAGGACAGATATGTGAATGGAGACAATCCAAAACAACTTCTGCACAGTAGCTCTGACACATCTCAGCCACATTGTGTTTTTAATTTCCTTCTTGTTCGTGAACAGAGCTATTTACTATTGGATTAAATCATCATGTGTTGTCCAAATATTCTAGTTACCACAAGGAGATGAGGTTATAACAATTGGATTGTCTTGCACTCTAAAACCAAGCAATCCATTTAGACTCAATTTTACTCTCCCTAATGCCAATTAAAATCAAATACAATAGAAAATTTAAATCTAAGCAACTCATGTCATTTATGTGTTTAATTTAGCAATGATCTACTAGTGGTCTTACTACCTGTCTGTAATGATGCTAGACCTTCAAAATTCTCACTTCTCTTGATTTTAACATGGAGCTATGGAAGGGAACGCATCTTCTGTGCGAAGCCACTCAAAACTTCCTAACCGAAAGGGAGGCAAGCATGGCAAAGTCCTAATCATCTCACCACCACTGTATATGTGGACAGTGTAGGAAAAGAAATAGTCTCTCTGCTTGGCTATCTGCATTTAAATCGATCCATTATAAGATAAAACATGAATACGTCAGGGAAGCCAAAATTTTGTCCCATGGTTGATGTGAATATTTCAAACTTTATTTTTTAGTTCACTTGAGGGGAATTCCGAGCACATGGATAGTGGTTGTTAATAGTGCACAAAAATAACCACAAGATTGCTAAGATATAAGGAAAAAGAAATTGTTATTTTTATGTCTTGTGAAGTTGAGTAAGTTGCAGAGTCTGTATGTGAACTAGATTTGTATCAAATTTATACAGAGCTTTCTCATTGAACCCTACAGTGAAGAGAAGGGAAACAATATCATAATAAGGTCAGAGGATGAGAAAATAACTGAGTTGACCAAAAAATAAAGCTGCACTGGGATTTCATAAACTGGGATATCATTCCTCCAGGTAATCAAAAACATTCAGAATATCATTCAAAATGTATCTGTCCCTTGTGGGGACTTTAAATGAGCAAAGCTTACTTTCTCTGAAGTAATGCTTTTATAAAGAAAATATTACAACCAGGGAAAAGCTTTCCTTGTATCTCTTAACAATAAAGTCAGGAAATACAATGTTATTGAAATTCTTTTTATGTGTACTTCAGAAACAAAATCGTTTTGGGCTTCTTTTAAAAGAACACAGATTGTGTAGATTGTATCTGATTTATGCAAGTGTAATCATATTTATATCATAATTTTGCTAGTTTGTAACAATAGGCTTATAAATATTTCATTCATTTCTTTTTTCAACTTAAATACTTCCATTTCTTGGGGTCACAATTTGATCTGAGTGCAAATAGCTTTCAGCAGCAGGGGTCCAAGCCATAGATATGTGTACGGATTTGGACCCAGCTACTAAAGTGAGATATTGAAATGCTCACATACAGTGCTTGTGCTGTTATGCAGCTGGAGAACAAAAGTAATCAAATATGCACATATTCTGCATCTTATATATTCAGAAAAAGATAAAAGAGAGAAAAATTAAATGCTTTTGTTAGCCTACATTGGTCTATGAAATGATGGTGCTCAGTTCACAGTTGTCTTGCTTCACACTCTAAAGCAATCCCGGAGTTCTCATGATTTTAGGTTTACGCTCTTGTCTTCTACACCAGCAATGTGAACATATTCTCTTTGGACTGGAACCAACCCTTGGGTATTCAAGGTGTTTTCTGTTATATCCCTTTGCCTTCTCTCCACCCTCAACATTGCCTGCTTCATTAAGCTTTTGACCCATATAACCAAATTTGATGGAGAGGTAGAAGTCTGAGATGATAACATTTCTGTGAGTTTCACTGAAATAAACTAGCAGAACTTGGTAGGGATGAGGAGAACAGAAGAGCTGAAGTCCATTTTAGTGTCCCATGGAAAATGATGAGGTGGGAATTGTTATTTCTTGGTTGGCTGTGGTGCCGCAGAGGAGCAGGCTTGTAGCTGTCTAGGTATTTACAATTGCAATTTTCTCTAAGCAAAGGGTGTGCTATCCGGTATACTATTTCTTTCTCCAAAGCATTATCACCATTTCTCTATTCAGAAAAATAAAATAAAATAAACTTTAAAATCAGTGTGATCATTTTGGTCTCAGTTTTTAGCAGAATTTCTGAAGATAATTAATCACATGAATGAGGCTTCTGATGGAAAACATACAGAAGGCTTTCTTGCTCTGAGTTATTTTTGCAACAGAATGGCAGCATGTTCTTTCATACAGAGCGAATGCATGCTGATATAGTTTAAGTTCAATCAGTTTGCCATCAGTCAAAGAAGAAATTATAGAAGCCATTTTAAGACATCAGTTGAAGAATCCTTGGCAAAGCACAGCTTGATCAACAGCGTGCACTTTCAAATATGGAGATCATGCTTTAAATACATTGAATTCTTTGAAGGCCCTATTACCATAGTCAAGACATTTAAAATTGTACATAAAGTCATTGGGCTATTTTTTCTCTTTAGGCATTTATCAGTGTATTGCATCAAAAGTTGATACTGAAGGTATGAAATCATGAAATAGAAAAGTAGAACACTGAGAAGTTGCTGAAGGGGAGCAAACAGAGAAAAGCAACATGTAAGAACATTAAATTTTACAGTCTTTCATTTTGTATGGGAGGAGGCAAGGGAAGGAGAAGAAATTCTCGAGTTGGGAGAATAGTAAGCTGTTATTTTGCATGATTTACTAACATTTCTAGCATAGCAACTATCAAATTGTTTGGGGTGGGTTTGCTTTTCGTCATCACTTTAAAAAACAATTTCTACTGATGAAATATTGCAGAGGGATTTTGTGAGATCCCCTGCAAAGCTCAGTAGTGTGATGGAACTGAGAGGCTGTAAAGAAGAATCAAATACTAAAGCAAAATACACTGATTTAATCATTTTGGTTCAGATATTTTTTTGCCTTGGAGCATTCTATACATCAGGTCATTCACAAAAAAAGTGAATACAGCACATGTTCTCTAAGTGCTTCCCTTTCTCTGGTTGCTTATCATTCTTAAAAGCTGGTGTGTCACGGAAATACTTCTGAGAAACATCAGTGAGAAATAATCCCGTATAGGAAGAAGGAGAAATAAAAATTAATGGGTAAGTAATTGCTGAAGGATAAAACTGTGAAACTAAAAATGTCAATGGTCTGAATGCCAAGGTAACTAACCATACATAGCCTAGGAACCAATAGACAAAATATTATGGGTAACCTTTGAATGGTAAGAGCATACTTCCTTAAACCCATCTAAGATTTATTTTGAATGCCACTTTGCCCGCTACTCAGTCCCTTGTTCTCTAAAGCAATGTCATAGCCATGTGTATTGGAAACTCTGCAAACCAGGTGATTATCGAGTTGTTTACCTTGTATTTCAAACTTTTGACAAACTAAACTGAGCGTTATATTGCTCATGATTAACCATAAAGAGTGTTCAGTGGTCACGCAAATGTTTGAGCTCGCAGTGAGAGGCAGGTCTCTAATTATCAGAAGAGGAGACATGGAGCAGCCTCCCCATCAAAGGCCTCACCAGGTACTGGCAGCTCAATACCGTGATGAAAAAGGATTATTTGAGGTGTGGCAGTAGTACCTCATGCTTGAGGTATGTAGCACAAAAGCAGACCGAACTTGGTGAACACGTTTCTGTTGAAGCTGATGCCCATTGCTGTCCTGTCACACCACTATCAAGTCTGCAGTAGGAGAAGCGCAGAATGTGAGAAGCAGCACACTGTGGCTCTTCACCACTGGGTATAATGTGTGACATATTGCAACAGCAGAAAGTCTTCCTCATTGTTTATTTTTTGGTCCTAAAGTATAAAATTCTGCTATTTTCATCTT
Organism: Nothocercus julius; assembly: GCA_013398735.1. Lineage (NCBI taxonomy): Eukaryota > Metazoa > Chordata > Aves > Tinamiformes > Tinamidae > Nothocercus > Nothocercus julius. The sequence continues at coordinate 53,355 of VZSV01000522.1, read as the reverse complement.
AAGATATGCTTACTGTATGCTTAATGGTAAATGCTAAAAATTAACTGTGTTTATGAGTTGAAGGACTGTGTGCAGTTCTGGGCTCCCCAGTTCAAGAGGGATGTGGAGCTGCTGCAGAGAGTCCAGCGCAGGGCTACGAGGATGATCCGGGGCCTGGAACATCTGCCCTGTGAGGAAAGGCTGAGAGAGCTGGGCCTGTTCAGCCTGGAGAAGAGAAGGCTGAGAGGAGACCTGATCAGTGTCTATCAGTACCTCAAGGGAGGCAGTGAGGAGGATGGGGCAGCCTCTTCTCAGTGGTGGCCACTGACAGGACTAGAGGAAACGGCCACAAACTGAAGCACCAAAAGTTGCACAGGAACTTAAGGAAGAATTTCTTGCCAGTGAGGGTGCCAGAGCCCTGGCACAGGCTGCCCAGAGAGGCTGTGGAGTCTCCTTCTCTGGAGATCTTCCCAACCCGCCTGGACGCAGTCCTGAGCCACCTGCTGTAGGTGACCCTGCGTGTGCAGGGGGGTTGGACTAGATGAGCTCTAGAGGTCCCTTCCAACCTTAAGCATTCTATGATTCTATGGCTACTGGCTTCCATGAGGTTTCCAAAAATATTTGCACTAGTATTATGTTGGTGGTATGAAATCACGTGCTGTTTGCGATCATGACAAGTACTGGTCTAAAAATTATCCAGGGCCCTCAGCGGTGTACTTGGGGTTCAATTGTTTCTGCTGTTTTTATTATCTTGTGTTTACTAATTCTTTATTTCATAATATTTACCTTTGGCTGTAGGCCAAAGACTTTTAACGTGAATACATCAATTTTAAGGGAAAGAACAGAAGACAGAGTTAAACCCAAATATCTTTCTCATATGCAATGAGTTACGAGACAAACGTTTCTATGAAAATAAAACCTACTAAGGCCTAAGTACATTCTAGTAAAAGTAGGAAGTGTGTTGATTTTTCCAGTGGTGAAAGGAAAAAACTCTTTGCCTGACAAAGCAAGACAGAAAAGGGCCATGGTTAGTGAAGGATCTAGGAATTATTTACCTTCTTGGGTGATTTTGGGACACCGGCCTCCTAGCTATGCCTTGGTTATTTGAAACTAAATGTTTGGTGTGGGAAATGAAAATATTAAGCATATTCTCATCCTTACCCCATGCCTCCCGTACATTACTGCAACACTCTGTGATGTAGGATCACTCGAATTCAGAGGTAATAAATGGGAAATTGTTTCAGGCCCCAGCGGATCTAGCGTAGGATAATGTTGCAGAGCAGCAATCACAAAAATTGCCTCTAAAAGTGATATAGTGCTCACCCATTCAGTGAGCTGTTCATGGAAGCCTGGGGATTTGTGTGCTCCTGCAAGGCATGCCAGGAAAGAGTTATTTATAACGAAGCCTTGCAGATGAGTCTTCTTTCTCAAACTCTTTGCGTGGACTATAGCTTGTGAAGACAGGAAGGAAGAGCTATACCGAGCTGTTCTCTAAGTCATTATCTCCCTTTGACATATGGCACAATTTCTTATTGGGAGCAGATGCTGTCAGTGTAGCAACCTATCTCCGAGGAAGACATTGTCAACTGTATGGTTACATTATAGTGAGTGCATAATTATCATTTAACCTCCACTTTTACTTTATTTTGACAATTAGGAAGTTTAACAAAAGAAGACTCTTGAGGAATTGCGACTTTTCATGCAGGTTGACCAGCTTGCAAATGCACCTCCTCCGAGTTAAGCTCAGATTGAAATAGCACTCAACTAACATGTCCTCTAAATATTTTCACCATAGCATGTAGTTTTTTTTTTGCCTTACCTTAGAAAATATTGGGAGGCACTGAAAGTAGGTAGAAAATGTTTGGTTTGTTCTGCCAGATGTCTTTAGGTGCAATACCATCATCCAGAGTTTGTACTTCTGGAAATAATCAGAAATGCGGAAGGTAGTCAGCTTTAGTGGCTGAAAGAAATAGGATTCTCAATTTGTCAGTGTCTGCATTTCAAAATTTTCATTAATTTTCAGAACAGTTTGCCCAATGTTATTTTCTATCGGTTAAACAGATAGAACTTCCATACCAAGCTCTAGCTGCATGAACTAATTTTGCTATTACAATCCTCTAAACCTGTTCTCCCCAGAAATGGTGTGCAACATATCTCACTCTCTTAATAAGGCTACTGGTACCTGAGTGGCTTTCATTGTACATATTTTATATGTTAACATCACAAATCTACGCTCCTAGTAAGACATCTCTTTTTTCTTTATGTATGTCCTTGATGTGCCTATGTTACATTTGATGTCTTCAATTCTCATTTCAGCTAGAAATGAATAATAAGTTACCTGGCAACTTAAAAAGATCAATTGTCTACCTCTGTACTGTCAGATACAATGACTAAATAGAGCAAATACATCTATTTTTTTTTTCTTTTAATTAAATGTTTACAACTATCTGAACCTTGATAAGCTACTAAAATGTGCACCACAATAACCAAATACTAAAATAACAAACAGTTCCTTTTCTTGACTTTGTCAACTTCTGTTCTGGAAATTCCTAATCTGAAGAGTATTAAATTACGACTCTTTTAAGACACCTCCTGGGCCACTTCCTGAGATAATCTTTCACCAGCCTTACTGAAGTGAACTGGCACTGTCTCCCCCAGAAGCTGCAGATGTTCAGCATCACTTTTGACTGTTAGGTCATCTCCCAAGGGGGTAAATGATGAAAAAAGCTTCACGGTCTAAGAATCGCTGTGGCCTTCAGCCTGGCATGTTTTGCACTGCCTGTATGTACTCAGAAGTGCTCATTTTCAGAGTTCTTCTCTCATTTTCAAGAAAGGTCATCTCTTAAAGAAGATGACACTGAGATAAGGCTATGAACAGTCCATCGTTTGGCTTTTATAGGACATAGCTTAAGAACAGAGCATTAACATCAGGTAAAAACGGGGGAAATAACAATATTTGCTTCAAATCTGAATATTTCCTTGAACTTCTGCACACTTGCTTCTGTAAAAATAAGTTTGCATATATTTTAAACTATATGTAAAGAGGAGAAATGATAAGTCAAAATTAACTTCATTGTATACCTTTCAAAAAAGATAATAAAATACACAAATAACCCAAGCTGGTCCTTTTCTTAAATCTCTTCTCTATCTTGTGTTTTTCTGATAACTGAGGACCAAGCCTGTTGTTCTTCTTCATATCGGAGCTCTTTATGCAATGAAAATACAATATTGAAAATGATAATTTATAACAGCATTTCTTGCAGAGGTTGTGCGTGTGTCAGGCTACCTGCTTATCTTACCGTGTTTCCTACAGCAGTGTGATTTTATGCAACCCATCTGGAGCAAACTCCCGGAGCATTTTAACTCTGCAATCCAATTTTAACTTCAGTCTCCAGATGGTCCAGCTCCTTAGAGTCTCACCAGTCAAGTCACAAATGAAGTTATCTATGCAAAAATAATAATTAACAAAGATAAGTGCTTGTATTTAGCAAAAAGAAGCCACTCACAGAAAATTGTCATCTACAGTGCAGAGACCACAGCTGACTCTCTCTATTGACAGAAGCCCTTAGAGATTTAGGATTAACTGATACTTGGGATTAAAATGCCTGTTTTGAAAGGCCTTGAAGGGGGGTCTCCCCACTGCCGCAGCTGCGTTGGGGCCAACCTGCGGTTCTGATCAGAGGGACGGACCCCCGTGCTGATGCCACGTCCCACTGTGTCCAGGGCCAGCCCTTGGGGCTGGGCGCAGACCCTGGAAATGGGACATTTCTCAGCGGTTTCTTCAGAGAACAGCAAAGAAGCCGCTCTCCTCGCGAAGGTGAACGGTTTCTCATGCTGCTGCAGACCCCGAGGAATAAATTAAAAGTTACAGAGTCTGTTTCAGGGGACAGAGCGAGGCGCCTGACTGCTGCCGTCACTCCAGAGTGCTTACCAAGCCGAGAGAAATACCCGTCCAGTCCTTATCTTCCGGAACGAAATCCAAACCCCATCAGTGTGAGGCTTGCTTCGTTTTCTTAGTGTTAAACCAGAGATGTCCTGTGGAACTCGCAGGCCCGGGGAGCCCTTGGCGTGCGGGTGCAGCGGTGCCTCGGGCCCTCGTGCTCGCGCGAGGCTGCCCAGCTCGAGGCGCCGAGCTCGCCCGTGCAGCCCGCGGCGTCTCCGCAGCCGCCCGGGGACGCCTGCGCTTCCTACACTGCTCTAAATTTGTTTGTACTTATCTGCAGGAGGGGTTGCACCCACCACCCGATCTGTACCTTGTCATCTTACTTTTAATACTCAACGGATAAAATTAGTTTTCTCGCTTTTGTATTCTGTCAACTATCCTCTGTGTTCCCCAGTGTCATTAATGAGAAAGCACCGCTTCTCCAAGGTGAAAATGGTTACCTCAGCGCATCGGAAATGCAATATTGTTCTGTAAATACTGGATGTTCAGCAGCCCTGACACCTATGTTGAAAACGCAGCACTCAGCGTTGTGCATGCAGTCACTGGTGTGTATTTCTAATGCTCCAGCCTGGGGACGTGTTCGCTCGAGTCCTGCTGCCCGGGGACTTGCAGCCAGCTGGTGCACCCCTTCTGCAGACCGCACGGCTGCGCACACAGATACGAGCTATCTTTAAACGCCTGCGCTCCTCAGAAAAGAAAATTAACGTGTTGAGCGCTAGGTTGCCACTGCTGGTTTGTTTACAGTTACCAAAGAAATTAATTTATAGTTAGTTCTGATATCTCTGTGCTGTGCCACGGATGTCACTGCAGGTATATCCACTGATTTCAGTGAAACTGCTTAAACTAGAAAATAATTGTGGTTGCATCTGTGTCTAAAGGCTTTGCACACTAAAGCCCCAATAGGTTGAACAGTCAGTGTGTGCACTCTGCATTTGCGTTTAACCTTTCAACATAGTTGCAGGCATAGCTTTAGCTTACGTTAGACTTGCTGATTCCTCTCCGCCTTTGTAATTGCACGTAAAGATTTAGTTTTAGATATGAAATCTGAAAAAGCTGAAAAATATTAATGGTAGTGGATGTAAGTCCTAATTAAAAGAGAGCAGTATACCACATAGGTTGAAATTTTAAAGACAATATATTCTAACATAGTAACATTTCATTAACATTTTTACTAAATCCGTATGCATGCACGAGAGATTTTCAAGGACCTAGAAATCATATGAATGCTTACTTCTCATTTTTATTAGATTAATAAATTTATCTCCAACAATTTTTAAACTTTCTTAATATTCTTCATGAGACTGTTTCACTCAAACTCTCATCAAGACCTGCACATATGAAAGTACTTTCTTACTCCTCACTCTACTGATATAGTTATGACTTGCACGTGGATAATAGAAAATAATATTTTTTGTGAATAACAAGCTCCCAATGTTGACTCCTGCTGCGTCCCAGACCACTTAGGTCACAGGAAAGAGATACGTGCTCTTTGAGATGAGTTTTGCAACTTTGGTTGTTGAGGGCTCCTCTTGTTTTCATTAGAGCTTTCCCCGTCAGATGGAGAGGAGCGGAGAAGCAGCACAGCCCCGGGAATGACGGATGGTCTTCTCCCAGACAGCCTGACGAACCCTATGGGTATCTCCTGGAGAACATGGGGTGGTGGGAGTGCACAGGCCTAGCCGGGTTAAACAGGAGCCAACAGAAATGGCAAGACCTGGCACTTGACTAGGTAAGTCGAGGTGCCTGTGGACGTGTGCACAGAGCCAAATAGGAATTATCTGTATGAAAACAGCCTCCTGAGGGTTGACAAACTCCACACAGCCAACAGGAAACTTGTGAATTTTGAAGTAACTGGCTACTTAATGTAGTTGGATGAAAGGCTGTGAGATGAGAGCAGGTGGAGACGGTTCCGGAGGATCTCAACACAGCAGTGGGGCCAGGGGAGAGCCGAGAACTCAGCAGCGAGGCCCTCTGCAGCCACATCCTCCTCAGCCAGTGTCAGTAAAGTGCTTTTGATGGCAAAACCTCCCCTTTTCCACCCCAGGGAAATATGCTTTTGTTTCTTTCACACCTTCCCCCCATTTAATTAATATGGTCCATCACGGAGCTCAGAGCGCCGAGCCCTCCCTGCGCCCCTGCGTCATGCAGAGACCCAGCGCTCAGCGCAGGGAACGTGGCTGGTCGCAGTAGCTTGAACACAAGACATTCTAAGCACAAGCGATTCAGGAAAAAAAAAAAAAACAACTCTCTTTGTAACAACAAGAGCAAACAACAGAGCTGTCATTTGTTAAATTGGGTATTGTCTCATTAAATTTCTAAGTGTAGTGTCAGGAAAGATTAGGAACCGATTGACAGACTCAACTGGCTCAATAACTTTGCTACAATCACACAGAAGACATTAGCTCAGCTATTAAGAATGTGCGTAAGTTAAAATAAGAGACTTAAACAGCTCATAATTATAACTTTTCCAGCAGACACTTGCTGTTATATGAATTTGATGTCATTACAGTTCATTAAGTACCCCAGGCATAAAGCAAACATACCCTTTCCATATGCTGAAGGAGCGTGAAAGGAGATGAAAAGATAAGCCAGGGAGGATGAAAAAAAATATTTTCTCCTATGCCTTGGTCTTTGCCTATGACTATGAGGGATTATCTTATCAAAGGAACCATTCAAACAAAGTAAAATGTACCTTGAACCTTCTGTCAAAATCTGAGCCTAAACCAAAGCCATTCTCAGCTTTCAAAACATCCCTCTGGCCTTTTTCTGTCCTTTAAATTGTTGCATCCCCATCTGTGAAGTACAGGAAGTAAAAATGTGGCAGTACCACTAGCCCTGTAATCTTAGTGTGCTTCAGGACCAGATTTCCATGTGAAATATTCAGCCTGAATTCCAGACTGAAGGGATGTGACCTGAAATCAGAAGCAAAGGGAACATTTGCATGAAATTTGAATGAGCCATACTTAAACTATGAAATATTTCTCTGTGAAATATTCAAAGCTTTGAATTTTGACTCTATCTAAATGGAAAATTCCTTCATTTTTATTCGGTTTGGTCTAATTTTTGTCCTTTTTTTTGTTGTTGTCTTCAATCCTTTTAGCAAAGCTGGAGAAGTTTGGTTCTTTTAGGTATGGTCTCAACTGTTGTCTAGCAGTGGGATGTTTAGGTGCGAATCCTGAAAATCTGTTTTCGGAAGAGACACAGCTTGGGAATAGTTTCAATTTAAAAGCAAAGGCTTCTCTTATACTGAGCATGAGAAAAAGAGCTAAACTCAGCACACCTCTGGGCGTAATAGCAGGATGCCAGTTCAGATAAGCAGAAAGATTGCCCTAGTGTTTGATGAGGTTGAAATTCAACAGAAACTGAAACAACCCAAGATAATTATTTTGACCATTACCTTTTTTTTTTTTTTTTTTTTTTTTGCATTTGAGCTTTTTAAAAAAGAAAAAGCAATAGAATAAAAGGACTTTATTTTAAAACATCTAAGTATCAAGCTAGTACCTCCACCTATACATGCTATCTACATGTACTTTTGCAATTAGTTAAGGTTTTTGGCTAAATATAAATAAACGGCAGCCTTGCTTTGGTTCTTAATGGGCTGGTTCCCCTCAGCTGTGGGAAGGTTTTTGTGCTTTAGTGTCTTGCTGAGATGGGCAGCACTTGTAACTCTCAGCAGTTTGGCTGGAGCTGGCTGCAGGGAGAACTGAAACAGGTACCTGGTCTTCCAAGGGCATTAACTTATTTTGATTTTCATTATATAAAAGGTAGACAAAGAGCTATGAAAGCTCTGCTGTTTTTTTTGTGGGAAAGCAATGTAAATAATATCTGACAACTCCTAGAGGTGGAGTGTTTTACTCCAAAATGTTGTTCCCTGGGGGGAAATATGCTAGATGTTGCTTGTAGGTGGAGGTGATTTGCTAGAGCTGGGTCTTAACTGTGTGAGCCAAGGGTAACCTGATGGAGCAGGGATCTCTGTTTTGTAACTGTAGAGGGCATGTTTAATTTAGCCTTGGTGTGCTGTTAATAGTCAGATTAATTGTCCTTTGGGATAACTTCCTCAAGTGGGAGGAAATATGCAACAAATGCCTGTATCTCTGCTTAGGAAAATATCCTTGTTTTTTTGTGCTATAGATATATTAGCCTGTATGGAAAGCAGGGATTTGTGAGTTTAAGTTTCCAGCTTGTTGTTCTCTTTCTGCCTCAGTTTTATACTCTCAGAGGTTTGGTGGCAAGCCAATATTAAGCGTGAACTGGAAAGTTCAGGTTAGAGCGCTCCTCTTGCTCTGCTCTTTTCAGAGGAGCAAACCCAAATGAGGCAGGCAGGGTTTGGGCCAGATGCCCCTGCGATTCTGGGGGGTTTGTGGCACAGCAGGAGCGATAGCGCTGCACGCATCAGCAGCTCGGTCACTGGAGGCTCCTCTGGGTGCGATCTTGCCTTGCTGCAGTCCTTAGCTTGGCTAAAACCAGGTCTGCAATCAGAAAAAATCAGCAAGTTTGTTTGTTTTTAACTTTTTGAGCTGTACCATGCGGGGTGGCAGCTGTTCTCAAATGTGTGTGGTTCATCTGGACTATCAATTTAAATGCTTAAGAATTTTTTTTGTGTGAACATTTGAGGGGAAAAAAAAAAAACTTTTAATAATGTGTCTTTATTTTAAGACCAGTTATACAAAAATCTGTTTACAGGATTATTTTTGTGTGTGAAACGGCTGTGTGTAAGATACATGTTGCATATTACAGATTTCATCACATGTATTTTGCTTTTGCATTTATAATGCAGCAGAATTTATTCATCAATAGAAAAATAAAGCTTGGCTGCTGGAGAACAGTTTCTCATTATAGTTACGGTTTATGACTTCATGCAGAGGAAGTGCTATGCAGTAGCTTTCCTTATCCAGTAATAAGTGCAGTTGTGATGTAGTATGTATAATACAAAAACTCCTCTTTTTACTCAATTCCAGAAGTTTATCAAACCTTCTAACCACTGATTTCGTATTGTGTAACTCTAGTTCGGCCAAGCTGTTGCACATAGAAAACTTAAAAAGGTACTTAGTTTCTGTTGTTCTGAAAGGGTTTCTACATTATTAAATCCAATGTAAAATGAAGGAAAAAAAAAATCTCAAACGTGATATAGGTGCAAAGAAGTTCCTCCATAGAGAGGTGTCATTGTCAGGTGTCTTGGAACAGGAGCGTTTTATTGTTTTTTTGTTAATTTTCCACATTATTGATGACTATTTTACAGCAGTCATAAAGCAGACACTAATCAGAAAAAAAATCAAGGTGTTAATTAGAAGAATCCAGTTCTCCAATGGCAATTCGCTCTGGAACGGGCAGTAAGCCATGTCCTTCCCAGCTGAACGTTTCAAGAAATCCAGCTCGCCAAAGCTGGCGGAGACCTGAGAAGAAGGGAGCGGGAGAAATTGTAGCGGCAGAGCTATAATTCCTTTGCTTTCCACAAATCTGAGAGATCATTTGAATAGCTTCTACAGAGTATTTTTGCAAGAGTCTTCAAGGGCTTTGGAAGAGTTTAGAATTCGAATGAAGTTCTGGACTACAAGGTGACTCATGAGTCCTGATTCCCAGCTGTTCCAAGGGAAGGCAGTGACGGAGGAGGTGCCGCGGGGCGTCTGCTGGGAGAAGACCCTTGGGGAGGGGGCACGGGGGCCTCCAGCATTAGAAGGCCCTCGATTAAAGCAGCGTCTGTGTTTGTGCAAGTTTTTTCCATGTTGTGAGTGTGATAATAGGGGATTGTCCAAAAGGTAACAGGGGTGAAATCCAGGGAATGTGATGCTGGCTGTAATCTCACTGCTGGAAATGGGTTAAATTTAATACAGGCTCCTGTAAACTCTGCCAGGGCAGTTTTCCTCTGGTGACGATCTGGAGAAAAATATCTGCACCTCAAATGCGTTTGAGAAGGTCAGCTGAGTGCCTCTTCTCGAGTGTGAAGCGAGAGGCAGGGTTTGCTTTCAAAGCACTATGGAAAGCCTTATATTCACCTGAACCCTATATTCAGGCTTATAACGCAGCTGAAATTCTGGGTTCTTTCACTGATTGCTTCTTTAATACGTGACTGCCTTATTTTAATATTTTTTCCTCAATTTTCTCTCTCTCTCTTTCCATTAGTTCATAATGTCTGTTAAAATGACCACTAGTTCACTCTTTTAGTCCTAGTGGAAAACTATCCGCAAGAAAATCTCTGAGTATTTATTTTAGGCAAACGTAGACAAGTGAAGATGTATAAGAAGTAGCTGTATAACAGTATTTGTATAATCTTGGCAACTTCTCAAGTACTGGTGTAAGGTGCAACTCCTTCAAAGAGGCTTTATTAATCTATTTACACCTGATTCCTTCAAGCTTTCTCTTTAATTCGAGGGCTTACTTTTATGTGAAACTCAAATTATTTGTACCTACTCTTAAGATTTTCCTTCCACCTTTTCAGCTTTGCTACTGCTTACTGTTTTCTCTCTTCCTTTGATCAGCGTTGGCTCTAAGGCTCTTTTGACACCTCTACTTCCTTTATGCAAACTGATTTCTCCTGTTCATTGAAATCCTCCGGCAGAGTTCGATTCTGGTTTAGCTAGTTTCCGTAAAGTTTCAACTGAGTTGTCTTACAGAACATATTGTGGGGCATGTTTTTGCTTTCAGTAGAATTGCATTCTCCCTGGGCCTCTAAGCGCACTTTGCTGTTGAATTATTAAAAATTCTGGACTTATATCATTTCCAAGAAATGATGGAATCCACGAAACTCTGAAATTATTTCATTTCACAGCAAAGACGGCTGGATAGGCTTAAGAGCCTATTTTTTTTTCATTTTTCTTCTGCAAACCCTTAGGGTTTGTCTGTGTTGGTGCCCGCAGTCGTCTGAGCTCCCGGCCAGCTGGACGCAGGCCAGTCCTTGTTCAACAGGCACGTGGTGCAATTACTGCGGCTGGGAGCCGAAGCCACTGCATCCCGCCCCCTGGAACAGCGAAGGTAGATGTGTCTGCATTCATTTATCTCTGCTGGCCTATTTTAGGCTACAAAGTGCTTGAATTGCCTTTGAAATTGGACTCCTTAAGGAGTAATATCAACAGGGTACAAATGAAGTATGATGCCCATGGAGCTGAGCATCTTTTGGGTCCTGGCAAATCTGTGTTAAAGGTAGAGCACTTAAAAGATTCTCCCATTCCATTTTGGTACTACCTCTTTGGAGATTACATTTCTTCATTTTCTGTAACAAAAAAAAAAAAAAAAACATTTTCCTGGATCTGAAATGTCTGTTACAAAACACATGGCAAGTTTTTAGATGTAATGCTTTAAAAATAAATAAATAAATAAAGTTTAAAAAAAGTTCCATTTACAAGGAAGAATTACACTTACAAAGAAGAATACTAGTTTCAGGGCTTGGTGTTGTCTGACAAATGCATTTGTTTGCCCCTCAAGTTCAGCCTTGAGGGCTGCGGATGGGAATCAGTGAGGGATGGGGATATTTGATTTTATACGCGTAACTTCTCAACGACTGTGCTCCAAAGGCAGACTTTGCTTTTCCCATGGCTAGGAGGACAAGCGCTGGGTGTCTTTTGGCAATGACAAGTTTAGTGTCCTGCTCGGGAAGTCTGAAGCTGTATCCCAGTGCATTAAGTAAGAAATATTGAGTATGAAGGGGTCATGGGGGGAGAGAAGTAATTGGCAAAAAAGAATACTTGCTGGTTTGAAAAGGCTTGCCTATGGACTTTTAGTTTGGAGTTGTTGCATTTTGAGCTTACTTCATCAGAATGCAGTAAACCAAAATATTTGGGCAAGGTTTCTAAGACAGGCAACTTTGTGGGAAGCAAAAGAACTTCCTGATTAAAAGCTTAAAATGCTTGGTCATTTCCCAGGCTTTTGCACCTGTGAAGTTGTATTTCTAAGTACTGAGAAACTAGGAATTATGGCCTTGAAGGAATAAAGTGCCACTCTGTGGAGGGGAAAGAATAAACAGTGATGGTACTGACATGCACGTAGGTAATTTTAAATAGATTTTATTAAATCATTAGCAATAGTGGCAACAAGTTCACTTTATTGAAATAAAGATTTAAAAAGATCCATCAGCAGAGGGTGCTTCTAATACCAAACTCGTACATCTTTGGAGAGCTCTGCTTTTTGATAAGCACAGCTTTCCCTCAAAGGCTGATGATATTCAAATCTAGATTGTGAATAGAGCTAACTGTCTGAGGGAATTACTGTTGTGCAATAATGTTACAAACTAACGCATCAATAAGTTAGATTTCAGATAGTTTTCAGTCACCTCTAGCTTAGGTCAAAGAATGAAAACCATTTGCTCATGTTACTTAGATAAAGAACAGGAAGAAAAAAAAGTTGTTAGATCGGAATGACTTGCTCCTTCTGTCAGCGTTTTGCCAGTACAGCTGGGAGAAAAGAGGCGTATTTAAAATGTCTGGCAGCAATAACCTTAGGGAAAGAAACCTTCTCATTTGAATGTATGAAGATGTAGCCCTTGGTAACTGCCATGCAGCGACTCCTTTGAAACCTGCAAGAAGTGTCAGGAGCTCCTCTCAGGAGCATCTGCTCATTTATGGAAAAAATGTGTATGAGGAATGCGCTCGTCGTGTAGAGTCAACAAGCTGTTTGGTTAGCTGGATTCTGCGAGTTTGTCAACTTTGTCAACCACAAAAGTCAATACTGGGGTGGATCTGATAGACTTGCAGAATTTTGATAAGATTTTGCAACATCGCATGAGTGAAATGGCTGGAAGTCTCAATATGTTCCTCCACAGACAGACTACAGGAAATTTGCATTAGTGACGTTCCTTAATTTATTTCTAAAAATTGGTACTTTCAGTGGTTAAATCTCAGTGCTGAAACAGATTTAAAAGTTGAATAAATATTTGAAATTCTTTTTGTAAAGAAATGATATATATTAAGAAATTGACCTGTGCTGAAAAGCTCTGCTTGTGTTTTTTATAGTATACAGGACTATTTCAAAGAATTGTAATGAGGGAGAAATTGTTGATATCTACAAAATACCCTGAAAAATGAATTAGCACATCAAAAATCAGAATGAAATATATGTGATCATCCACAAAGCATTTACATGTGACTTAGTAGTAAGTCACTGGAAAAAGCAAAGTCTATTAGAACCATTTTAGGTAGAGAGAAGGCTTCAATTGGTAAATCATTAGAAGTCTGCCCTTAGAAAAAAGAATCAAGCTTTTGTTATGCTGAGTTGAATAACTCATAAAACCCAACAGTTTTGAATTAGAAAGCAAAGTGGATTCTCTCCTCAGGCATATCTAAGTCACACAATTTTCATTTGGTGAAATAATCAGCTTTTGACCTCTGCGTTTAAAAGTAATAAAAACTGAGGTACGTGTGTCTATATTTTAAAATATAGAAGAAAGTTCTAATGGTTAAAGCTATAATAATGGAAGTGCTTTGTAATGATTAAAGCAAAAACTATAATTAAGTCCTGGTTTATAACACGACTAGGCCATTACAGATGGAAGAAATAGCACTCTTGTATTTTTGAATCTTTCTGTGATTGATTACATATATATATATAAAAATATAACATATGCATCAATTGGGCGTGTGTATATAAATGCACATTTATATATAAATAGTACATCTTTCATATTTATTTCTTAAGTGTTCACCACTTGTCATCTATAATATGGCAGGTGCTAATATTAAAATTCAGAACCATCAGTAAGATTAGTAAGAGAAAGTTTCATTCTCTGTTTAATCTACTGCCATTTACAACCAACGTATACCCTGAATCTCTGCAGCGCTCTGTGGCTTATTGTGTGCAGTATCAAAGAAATTCATTTTTCTCCATTTTCAATCTGTAACACATTAATTTCATTGTTTGCTCCTGCTTCTCATATTGTAGGTAAGAAGGAGTAATAGCTCTCTGTTTACCTTCTTGGATGCAACTTGAACACTTCATGGTCACCAACCTTTTGCACTGGCAAATCTGAGCGTGGTCTAGTGGAAGGTGTTTCCATAATAAGAACAGAGCAAAAATAAATTAGAGTTGCTATTTAGAAGGAAATGTTCTGATTGCTGGGCTGTTCTTTTCACCAGAGGTCTTCCACTCTAGGCCCATACCTGAATTCGTGTGATGTTTAAGCCTCTGGCTCCAGGACTACCTTAGTCACAGATTGACAGAATTACCAGAGCTGGTTTTCAGGTTGTATTTCACTTCTTTCTTTATGGTTGTACTCTAGGCATGTGTATCCCCTGAACTCCTGATCTTGCTGACTGCTGCTCTGATGATGTATAGGTGCAACATCTCATCAGTGTGCTGGGAGAACCTATTGTATCACTATCTATCATCAGAGACCCTTCTCTCTCAAGACAGGTTACTATTATATATCATTAAAGCAGTGGCTGGTACAAACACCTCTCCTGGAGAGGGGAACTCAAAATTTTGTATTGGGGGGGAAAAAAAATCCAATTTGTAGGTGGGTTGAAGAAAACTGAACACAATAGGTAAGCACTGTAGTATGAATAACATCATATTACCAATACCATTTAATTTTAAGTTTTGCCTCTAGGAAGAGTTTCTAGTTTGCAAGCCAGCCCATGCTCAGGAGATGTTCATAACCTGAGATTTCCATGCAGAAGACATACTGTGCTGTCCTATAACTCATTGAGTTATGACAGGTGTGGCCAGTCTGTGCAGAACCACAGCAAAGAAGAATTTTGAAATTCGAGGGGGCTTCAGAAGCTTTCAGAGTCTGGATGATAAATACAGAATTCACAGCATGGATCAGTATAAGATGTCATGCCAAAGCTATGTAACTATTTCCCCAGTGTCTCAGAAATAAGCACTTAAAGAGGGCCAAGTTCAAGAAGCTGAGTTCCGAAGGGAACTTTTGGCTTCTGTTCATGCGAGTTTCCAAACACAGGGAAACTGGAAGCAAATGTGTAAATGTTGCATGCACATACAATTTCCAGTGAAGTTGCCCAGAATTAAACGAAGTTATCCAGGAACAGAATTTGACTCAGAGTGTTTGCTATAACCTTGTTAGCACAGCAGTCTTTGTCAACTTCTCTTGTTAGCAAGGATTTTTGCAAATACATGCCCATTAGTGCTTCTTTCTAATGCAAATAAATT
>VZSV01000522.1:13671-30627 GCA_013398735.1 Nothocercus julius | reverse complement strand
TCTCCAAGGAATTTTGCTCGAGACCTCTTTCTTTATCTTATGCAGTTAAGACAGCTAAAATGAGCTGCAGTTGAAGTGTCTGAATACACTTCCCCGTTGATGTATGGGTGTTACCGTGTGTGTATGGCATGGTGAGCTATCAGTTCACAAAACTATAACTGGATAAATATAGTTATGATTTTAAATATTATCATAATATATAAGAAATGAGGTTTCCATTGCCTGTCACCACCTCATGCTTCTACAGATCATTGATTTTGTTTTGTCTTGGACTTGCCTTTCATGGGTCACCTAGTCTTTACTCCTTCCATACATGAATTCTCTCTTTGGTGTTGTTCAGCCTCATAGTGTTTTCCGGTTGTTATGAATTCCGAGTTGGAAGTCTCTTGCCTCGCAAGGGAGGCAAAGGATACAGTCCCTACCACTCCCTCTTCTGCGTCTCATTCCTAATGTGTGCTGCACTTCACTCGATTGTGCTTTTCTAGCCTGTATTCGCACACTGCAGCAGCTGTAGAAGTCTTTATATAAATGTATTCCTTCAGACATCCCAAACTTGCGTGTTGAGAGTCAACAAAGTACATGTTGACTCTCAGATGTCTTTGCAGTTGCCAATTTGATGACAGACCTGTAGTTATAAGAGATCAAGGCTGACTTCTTCATTCTGCTGAAGCTTGACTGCGCTGTGCTTGTGGGTTCGCTTTAACTTCTTCTGTCTCATTTCTTTCCTGCTAGAGGTCACTGAAAGATCACAGAATTTACTGAGAGTTCTCTACTCATAGCTGTGAATGTGGTTTATAGACTGAGCACTAGTAGAAAGTGTAGTCGAGTAGTATAGTACATAGTAAAGCAGTATAAAATTCAACTTTGATGTATCATTGAACCATGTGTAACTACTAGTTACCTAAGGGATTTTTAACCAAATAGCAATAAGGGTCATTATTTCTCCACACAAGAGTAATAGAATTCTTTATCAAATCCCTGGGTGTTGAGTCTATTAAATATTCATACAACTGATGCAGTCTGAATCTGTAAGTGAATCGGTGAGTCTGAGCTGTATTTTTGTCAGTCTCCTTCCCTATGTTAGAAAAGGAGAAGCTTTTCACTGTGGTCAGCAGTCCTTAGTTCACAAATACTAGTCACAATCATACAACTGAAATCCGACTGTGTAAATGAGACGCAATTTCTGTGCTAATGTAGCCTTGCTACATGGCTCCAAAATACAGCTGGAAAGATGTACACATACATGTGATGTATTCAAGGAGCATTCATATATTTTGAACTTAACTTTGTTAAAGATTACAGCTTCAGCATGGAGATTAGAACAAAAATGCCATACAGATTTAACAACATTATTTTGTTTGTTGGTATTGTGGCTTCCGAGTGCTTCATGAGAGGTGAGGCGAGACAGTCTCGGAAGGATTTTAACTCTCCACGCATCTTTCCTCAAGCAGAATTCCCTTGTATTCCTGCCAGAATGCCTCCTGCTGTGGCTGCGCGTGTCAGGTTTGCTTAAAAGTGTGAGCATTCGTTGAGAAGACTCGCTTTTATTTTATTTTTTCTTAAGTGTTGCTTTAGTATGTATTTAACTATAGCCCAACTTCCTGCTGATTGGATCTGTGAGATTCAGTTCTGTGAGATTAGAATAGTTTGTTAAATAATAGATTTTTTCCCCCTGTGTTTTAAAATTCCAAAGAAAAGGAAGCAACAACATGGAGAGAGGGAAATACTGCCACTACCTTGCTATGTCTGTGTTTACAGTGAGAAAGGCTAGGTCACGGACTTTGCTCGGCCTGGGATGTAGTCTGTTCTAGGAGTTATTCAACCACAGTAAAAGAACTATATTACTATCCTATGAGGGATGGTAAGTCCTTCAACTCTCTGACAAAATGTCCTGTAGTTGTAGTTCTGTTTTTCATGTATTGTGGACAGTAATTAACCAGCTATCACTGTCTTTTGCTACAGAGTCTCTCTGGATTAAAGCACTATAGTTTGGCTTGATTGAACTCAAAATTAGATACACAGTTGAAAAGCAGAGGTATAGCCTCAAATGCTCCCTGGGCAAAAAGCCTGATGTTCTTTTCCTACGGAACATGAGTCAGAATGCCACTGTAAGAAGGGGTCTTTTGCCTATCATACTATGTATTTTTTTTTTTTTTTATGAAAATATATATGAAATTTTTCTTATGCCATTTTGAGCTTCAGTGTTTACATGTACAGCTACTTTTGTTTTCTTCCAAAGAGAAGTCCAAGGGGACAACCCTTTATTAACTCTCAATTCCCCTTATAGGTCAATGACCCTTCAAATTGCCCTTATCTAAAAGGTAACATGAACTAGGACAGTCTTTACATATTTTGGGTCTGTTCTGGTCCATCAAAGAACAAAGACATTCATCAAAGTTGTTAATCTGCAAAAGAAAGGATGAAAAAGAATACACGATTTTTGTGTGCCTCCACCACTGTCACCAAAACTATTGGTAAAATGATTTTCCCTACTTAATTGAGCTCAATACTTAAAATTTGTTCCCTTTGTAACTTGCTGCTGAGCAATGAAGGATTCCTGGGGAGGATGCTTCAGAGAACAGATCTTCCCTTGAAACGGTACCTATATAAGTAGATGCAGGAAGAGGCAGAAATGAAAGGTTGTTTTTCCACATGCATATGAACATAGACATGTGCACACACGCTCATCATGTATTATCTGCTTGGAACTAGGTAATGATTACGGATAATCGTTTTATTTTCTTGCCATTAAATTCTCTCTAAATTGAGGCTATTCAAAGAGGCAGTCACCACTATATTACTGCCAGATATATCACAAGGGAAGTAGAAAAGAGACAGATAATTGACAGATAAGAGGATTATTGCCACATTTAGCGTAGCAGTAACTTTATTCTAAAGGATAAATAATAAGGCCTAAGCTATGTTATTTCCTCTTAAGTTAGACACCAAGTTCTAGAGGCCTGAGGGAAATGTAACAACACAAACATTCACAAGCCTGAGGGCTCTGGGTGCCACAGTGGAATTTAGTAGTGTTTTGTTTGCAGCCTGCACACATGGAAGTGATGACTACGTGAGGTGAAAGTCTGTGGGGAGTCCGACCCATAAAATCTGTATGTATAGGTGTTGAAACACACTGAAGTGCTTCTGTATAAAAATAAATGAATTTTTTCTTCATTAATTTTATTGTGACAGATGTAGCTTTAAAAGATAAAGTGCATTACTTTTAAAGGTAAGATTAGCATTTTAAGGAAACTGCTTAAAAAGTATCAAATCTTTGTGATGAGATATGCGTACGTGCAGACACACATAAACCATTTTTTTTTTTTTTCCAGATTTAGAAAGAGTCACTGGTCCCCTTAGGGGTCACAGATGGCAGCACCAGATCCAAAAGTAGCAGTCTTTATGTCAACGTTATCATAAATTCAAAAATTAATCAACAGCTTTACAATTCATAGGTATCTGTAGATATTTTAATTGAAGTAACACCTGGATTTCTAACCTACATTGCCAAAGTTTGTAGCAATTGCTTTATTGCTCTTTTCTTCAGCAGATCAGTCTCCTTATAAAGGTGTATCTGGATTGTTTGTAAAACATATTATGTTGAGACTATCCTTTTTGATGCTTGTGTATAATATCAGAAGGCGACGGTGAAGAGAGGAATTTTGGGTACTGCTTCCGCCAGTTGGTTTGTTCCAAATTTTGCTGTTAAGAGTGTTTAGTAAAGGAAGAAAATAGGGGCATAAATGGGGAAGTTCTAAATAAGGCTTGGAAGAATCCAACTTACATGAAATTATACAGGCGAAAAGTTATTACTGAGAAGATTGAGTTGGACATTGTATCTCTATGACTTAGTGTTCAAGTAGGTAGGTCAGTATATTCGAGGAAATGGTAGACCCTGTACAGGCCCAAATACTGACTTGCTTAACACCATTAATCTTAGTGGTATGTTCTAGTTGCACCAGGTTTGAAGAAATATTGTAAAAGATCAATTACATCCAAGGAAAAAAAAATAGAGGAAAGGAAAGGTATCTCCACCTTGTGTTAGAGTTTGTACAGTCTCCAAAGATGAGGAAAATGTAGTTCACTTTAGGCCTAGTATACATTGTATATAAGCCCTGTGACTTGATTTGGATGATTTGAAGCTTTAGGTAGAAGGACAGGGGTTTCAGTTTGTCAGAAAGAGATTTATGAAAATAAGCCATTTTTGAGCAACTCTAAACATAAATACAAAGTTGCTTCTGAGAATGCTCTGCAGCAGAATTTTAGGCATCTGAGGAATTATCAGGTTAATTTTGGCATCTATTCAAAATTAAGGTTTTCCAGAATTTCAAGGCATTTGTGAGCAATTTGAACTCCACAGTTATGTATTTAGGGCCTAAAGCTCATTTATATTTCTTAGTCTTTTTATGAGCTTAGAATAATTCAGTTGAAAATGTTTGTATAGTGGGTTTTGTCTGTAATTCTCCCTAAATCTTATGAGCAATTGCTATTGACTTGACTTTGGTAGATTTTGGATCAGGATCAGGAAAAGTATCTGTTTTAAAAGGATAAAGTATCATAAAGGAATGATATAACTTTACAGTATATGTTTTAGGTACCTGTCCTTCACTTCCAAACACTTAAGCATGATAATCTATTTTTCTTGTGACAGAACACATCATGGTAATACTGTAGAACATATATACATCTGTTCAGCTTTATTTTGTATCTTTCTGCAGTAGATGATTTTCAGCTTATTGAGTCAAAGAATGGCTTTCTGTTGTTTTCTATGACATTCTACTTTTGGAATATTTGATTAAATTAGTAATTATTTTACCAATAGTGATTACTGCTTGAGCAGCTATGGCAGTCATTGACTGACATAGTTACTGATTGAGTGACACTCTCCTGAACTTAATTGTGAGCTAGTTATATATGCTTTTTAATTGAACTTGATATAGTAATATCCATTTAATATAATACTGTGCTGCAATGTGTGAAAATTTGTATTTATTTATGTAGTGCGATGGCAAATGTACCATTTACAGAGCAAAATTCTGCAAGTAATGCCATAGTAGATAAGATTGCATCTTATCCTTCTGGTGCAGCATGTGCAATTGAGGTAATATCTGCAAGAATTTTTGGTAGAGGAGGTAAATAAGCCAGTAAGCCAAGTTGGAAGACCTGGGCCAAAATCTAGCTTCTTCCACAGTATGATATAAATGCATTTTTTATTACTGTTTTCTTTTAAGCCTTTTAACTGATGTCTGAAATGTTCACAAGTGTGTTGCAAAAGATAATATTGTGCTATTGCGTTGCAGGCTTGTACCGGTAATGCTGTTAACTCCATGGCCTCTGCAGCTGGCTAAAAGATTCTTAAACCACCAGTTCTTGTCCGTGTGCTCCGTACGTGCTAAACCTGCTAGAAAGGCAGGTAACAGAGAGACTTGGGAAATTTCACTGTAGAGGACACTTCCAGGACAGGGAGACTGATAGGCTTTCCTTCTGTCTCTGCCTTCTGGATTTGCTCAAGGAGAATAAAAGCAAGCCTATGTACAGACAGAAGTATGCTAAAATTGCTTAAGCTTGGCGAGTTGGAATAACGTAAGAGGAAGGAAGGTAAGAAATAACACCCTGAAGAAGGGTGAAGGCAAAATAAAAATCTTGAAGTTTCAATACAAAAGAGATTTTGTTTTCACCATTTTCATATCAAGCTGCCTTGCTTGCCCATAACTGAAAAGAAATTAGAAATAGAATGAAGTGCAGCAGTAATTATTATCATATAGGAAGGAAGGAAGCTTCTAATGCACTTAATATTCCTCTTGTATGTTACGGGCTGTTTTTCCAAAGCTGTTAAATATCATAGGCATTTCTGTATACTGTGGAATTTTTGCAAAATGAAAAAGTTAACAGAAACGCTGAAAGACATGCTGAAATACTGATTGCTCAACTAGGTTCTGTAAGAACCATGCCTGGAAATCTCAGATTGGTGCTAAAATGTGCCCATCTTCCAAATTCTTGTATTTTGGGTTGTTACGGAGAGGTGGGGCAAAAGAGAAAAGAAAGGGAAGCGAGGTGAGCAGCAGTTGTATTTTGGTTACAGCATATTCCCAGATACTCATCCCTTCCCAGAAGAAAATTTTTGGAATTATTACATTATATGTCTTTGCCTACTGGGTAAGGCTTCTTTCTATAGTCAGTGAGAATTTAGTAGGAACAACGGTCCTGCATCATAAATATTGCAATAAATTCTTACTGGGTGACTATATTTCTAACTCAATTGTTAAATGAAATAGTTGGTAATGGTGCTTCAAAATCTGTGCTAGATTTATAACAGAATCTAGCTAAATGAGATGTTTTTCATATGGTTTCCTATTATTCAGCATGTCCCATTTCCCATTAGACTCCAATAGAACAGCTTAGCAGCATTTCATCAATAGGCTGTAATTCTATGCAATAGCTTAAGTGTTTCTAGATTTATCATTGAAATAAATACCTTTGAAATTGAAGATATTATAAAGGGGAATGAATGGACATCTCTTCTACTGCATCTTTTGTTTTACAAATATGCTTTGTTATTAATGTTATATGTTACCTTAACATGAGAACATCTCATCTTCAGTGAGGATGAGATGTTAAAATTATTGCATAGTGGTTTGAAAACCAAACATTCTAATTTCCTCTGGTCAATGTTCTCTTGAAATAAATTTAACTCCAAATAGTGAATGCAATACTGCTTTAAAAATAGACTCTGTTCTGTCAATGTAACAGCCTTAGACATAGTAATTTTGAAACCTAAGTGTCTTAACGTTCACATTGTATAGAACACTAACCGACTAGCAAAATCGTCTTCGAACTTTTTGCGTTGAATTGGGCTGCATCTTTGGAGAGTTTGTAAGACCTCCTGACCACCATTATGGAACAGGATAATGTGGAGGCTAAAGTTGTAATTCAGTCTCATCTTCTGTTGACTGACGGGACAATAATCCCATTGTGTGGTTTGTTATAAAGGCAGACATGGTGTTCACTGCTTAAGTAGACTAATTTAGAAACTACTGTGATGTCTAGGCAACAGGAGGCATACAATTTGTGCTAGTGATATGCCTCCAGGCAATTTATTTTGACCTTTTGTATTCTGAACAGAAAGAAAATAAAGACAAAACTTGCACAAATGGAGTGCTGTTACCACCATACTTCCCCATAAGAAGCAGTCCTGTTTTAATACTTATACTGACCTTGGATGACTATATATATTTTTTTTTTTAATCTAGCTGTGACTTAATTTGGTGCAGAAAGCTTGAAATAAAATAGCTTAGGTTGTGCCAAGCCGCAGCAACTTCTGGGTATCACAAAAATCTCTGTAGTGAACTGGTACTTGCCCTAGCAATGTTGTTCTCATATCTTTAGCGCTCATCTGGAGAAAAAAATAATCTGAAAACCTAATATATTGCATCAGGCCAGTTGGAACATGCATCTCTTGCCACCATTTTTAAAATTTTGATAAGCCATAGGATATCTAGCAAATTTTTTCACTGGTGTGTTAGGAGGTTTTATTTTGTTTGTTTTTTGGATAGACGTGTTTCTAAACTCTGCTTCAGTGCCCAGATCAGAATCCAAAATATGCTGATTCTACTTTTAAGGGTTAGTCTCTACAATGCAGCAGTGTATTGCTAAGGAAAAACAATGCATACCCCAGTCTCATTGAGTAATAATTCCTGTGTGGTTTTGTCATCTCAGTATGGGTATAAATGTGAGGAAGAGACGTAAGATCTGGTCCAATATCAGAGTTGAAAATATTAGAGCAGAATACAGCATGATTCTAAAAGGAGAAAAGATGAATGTGTAATCTTTACAAGTGATAATGGGATACTAGACATCACATGGAAAAAATATGCTCGTGTACCTCAAAGTTTCATAGAGCTAGACCCACTGAGGATGTACATCTTTTCCATTGATATATTTAAGCAAGTCCACCAGAGGAGAAGGACCGCTCTGCTGCATGTGAAATTCACTAAGATTTTCTGATTTTCAAACAGCCTCTGTCTTTTCAAACTTATCCTATACGATGTAACTTTCAGATTAATTGTACAGTGCAATCAATGCACTTTCCAGAATCAAACTGTAAATATGTTTAAAGTACAGAGTGCTGTGTTATTTCATACATTTCCCATTGATCAAAGTTAAAACTAGGAAAATAAGCCATCCAGTACTTGTCAATCAAGACAAGTGTGCAGGCAAGACTTTCCAACTCAAATTGTTCCATTTGCCGAAAGGGAATTGCTACCGGGAAGGACCTGCAGCGATTTCAATGGGGTTGTAGTCCTCACCCCAGGGACTGGGCTGCCTGTGGTCCAAGGCCTATCTCAGTGCAGGTCAGTTATGTGATTGGAGCTCAGTTTTACTGAGAAAACTAAGATATCAAAGTTGTCAAGCTAAAGCTGTGCTAGTGAAGAGTAAAAATGGGGACAAGTGTAACTGTTGAGACCATGAGAGAATGGAGCTTAAGATTTGAGGAGAAAAACTAGCAAAATAAAACCTTAGAATGGACAGAGACAGACAGAGAGGAGAGAGAAAGGAGTGAGGGGAAAAAAAAAAAAAAAAGAGAGAGAAGAAAGCAACTCTGCAATATTGAGAACTCTTCCTCTCCCAGGAGCATTGGAGATTGACTTTCCCTTACTCGATTTACAGCAGCCTGCCTCAGACTCATCAAGTGTCTTATCAGCTGTGGTGTGCATGCGTTCATGTTTAGCCTACAGGCTTGTTACTCCCAACTCTACATTGAGTGTATGAGCCAATAAATAATTGCTTTTTACTCTCAAGCTGTACTGCTTGCAGAGTCTCTCCGTGCACAATAAAATACTCCTAGGAGAAAGCAATACAGGGTACCACAAATCACACAGTTGGTTGGGACAGCGGGTGGCAGCAGCTGGCCATGGAAGTACTGCAAGGATTTGAGTGGTCAACAAGTAGCTCCCAGCATTTGCACAGCACTTTTAAATTCTAGGGTTTTATGCTTATGCTTATACAGAAGGAAACCAAGAAGTGCCCCTAATTAACTTAGACCTTGGAACGTCTATCTTAGCTCTCAGTGATCAGTATAGTGTCCCCCAGTTACCTTGTTACCAGTGGTTGGGCATTGATTCAGTAGTGAGTCAGTGGAAAGAGGAGAGCTACTTAATCTCCATTACTACTGCCTATAAAATCTCTGTTCCTCAGAGGACTACCATCCAGGTACTTGCCACACACAGCACTGCCTAATTTATGAGCCCTGACAGCAGCGCAGTGTGACTGCCAGCTCTGTCTGTGGCTGTTTGCAAACACTGGCAGCGTTGTCCCAATCCTTTTATCTGTTGTTTTCTTTTTTGTTATCTGTGGCATGCATTTTTCAAATGACCTTAGGCAAGTGTCTTTTTGAAATGGGCAACTTGGTGATCAAGGGATTACCACTAGTGTCTCATTTTCAATTGCTTCTGGACTCATAAATAAAACGACTTTGGTGGTTCATGTTAATCTTTAGCGGCAGGGGTAAATTTTATAAAGTTTCCACAAACAATTTTATATGGCTTTGGCATGCCGAGTAGAAGCATCCCAAGAGCATGCTAGAGCAAAGAACGAACTGCCTCTCATCCTTCCAACTTCAAATTGAAACAATTGGCAGCCTATTCTGTGCAATGTTGCATAGGTTCCTATTTGGCTTGTCGAAAGAAGGCTTCCATTTCTCGTGACAGCAGTAGCCTTCCTAAATCCACCTCCCACAAAAGAAGAAAAAAATGATTTGGGAGTTATTTGAGATACAGTAATAATGTTGAGATATCAGGAATTGCACAATATGGAAGCCTAATCTGTAGGTCTTCAAAAATGCATCTTTAAAATTAAGAAAAGTTAATGTTTGCTTTTCTCTGAGAGCTATTAAAAAATGCTGTTTAGTGTTTTTGTTAAATTTACTACTTTAAAACATTCTTATCAAAATCATAAAGATTTAATCTGCACACAGCATCACATTTCAAGGACCATTTTGTCAAAAGTATGCAAAATGCTTCTGTGTGCATTTATTGATATTCTTTGCACCTTTGTTTTAAAAACAAAGAATTTATAATTTGTATGAATTCATGAACAGATGTGAGGAATATAACTGAGTGAAGAAGGGAAACATAGATATGCAATCCACTTGAGAGGCTCTCTGTGGTTGTATAAATCTTGTTTTTGAGATAGTTGGAGGCTAAATGATCAGGACTCTAGTGAAGAGGGAGCTGAAAAGGTGGATGAAGTTGTCAGTAAAAATACGGCTACCAGTAGCCTATGCCTGTTTTCCTTTCCAGTGCTGTCACATTTTTGTTATCAAATGAAAGTAGATTGAGACAAAAAAGAAGAAAAAAAAAAAGTGAGCTAGTGGATCCAGGTGGTGAAACTCTGCAATTCAGTGAGCTGATATGCTGCAGCTGGTGGCAGTGGAAGTGGTTCTCTTATGATGGTATCTGCTGCTCCCTTCCCTGGGGTAAAATTGCCAGGAAGAATGCAGGAAAATGATTTTGAAAATTCTCTGAGGTAAAAATGCTCTCGGAAATATTCAGTTTTGGGAGAGAAAATTGGTGATGGCATAGAAAGGCAATTTTGAGAGCTCTATTTCATAGGGTTTTTAGATGTATCTTCTCCACAAAAAATCTGGAGATCTAGCCCAACATGCAGCCTGCTGCAGAGCTTCCAGGGCATGGACCTTATGAGTTATGGCAGGTGGAGTTATGGAAAGTCTGCTCATGTGCTGGAAAAGGAGTGAGTGAATCTCCAAGCAAAAGAGCAAGATTCTTGCACGTTAATAGAATAGAGTAGTAGCTGTTGTGAAATCTTCTAAAAATGATTTTAAAAAAAGTATCCTAATGTTAAGTTGCTTACTATCTATGGTTGTATTGACTATAAGCTGCTGCTCTTAATTTTTAGCAGAGTGGCTGCCATGCGAAGTTCTTGGTACTAGTTTTCCATCTGCTTTCCTCATGTTTATAGTGTTGAGCTGGTAACAGTTTTGCAGTCTGCATCCAGTTGATGGGGATAGCGATCACCACGTTGTCTGCTCATCTCAAAGGAGCTCTCAGTGGATCCAGAGAGATGGTGGGGTTTTTTGTTGTTGCTTTGGCTTTTGGGAGACGGCAGAGCCTTTGGAACCCAAGCTATAGTTGAGATTGGTAGAGGCAGTATTAGGGCCAGCAGGAAAGGTTGTCTTCACGTTTCATCATGTAGCAGGTGTAGCCTTCTTTTGAAGGTTCAGGTGTAACACAAGAAGAAAGTTTCTTTTAAAGTACACTTAATTCTCTGACTTCCCCATGGTTATAACTTCTATCAGCAGGACAGTAACTGAGAACTGCAAGACTGCAAATGGTTAAAAAGGCAGAGGTGTTTTGGCAGTGAACTCCTGCCTATGCTTAATCAGCTCAGGAAGTAATTGGTGGTGTTAGGCTTGTTGTACCCTCACATGGGGGAGGCCTTTGTTTAGCAAGAGTTAACTTTGAGCAATGGGAGCATGGGGAGAGACCCCTTTGGTAGAAGCAACAACTCCTGTTGGAGTCCATCTTCGTTCTGAATATTCCATCTGTTGGGCAGAAAGATCCACGAGCACTGCAGAGCTGTGGATATGCTGTCAGAGAGGACCCCTCGGACATACAGGAGTCCCTTGGTCAGGACGTGAAATTCTGTTTGGTATTTCTGATTTCATTCTAAATTCCATTTTCTCTGCGCGCAGCAAAAGAGAGCAGCTAGTTGAGGAGCAAGGGTAGTTCTACCTAGGAGTGAAGAATTGCGTTAATATTGAGCAAGCTACCTGGAAGAGTGTTTTAGGTTATGCCTGAGGACTGTGGATGACCCTGTTCCTCGCAAACAAAGTATTTTTCTGCTCTGGAAGAAAGGTCTTTTTCTCCAGAACTAATATCTAAAAGAACATGCCAGTGTCCTTCTGTAGCCTGGAAATTGCAGCTTTGATGCCCTGGCAATTTACTGTAAGTGTGTGGCCCTGTCATGGTGATTTGTATTTCTTGTTCTCCACTTTTTCCATTGGAATAACCTACAAATTGTTGTTGTTTTGTTTTGTTCAACCAGTTGGAGCTTATCCTAAGGGAAAGAGTTTGTTGGGCAATATTCAGTGTCAGGATTTCCATGATTAAGATTGAAATCAAGAGTCTGTGTTCAGCTTTTAGCTGTCCCTCATCCCAAGAGAAACTTGATAGGATGGTAAATGCATTTTTTTTTTTAAACAGGTCAGCTTATACCATATTTATATATAGTTATATATAGAAGTATATTTCTTCAAGTGGTACACAACTTATTTTCTGGAAGACTAGGATGCAGATGACAAGTAGCTGTTCCGCCTTTTCATGTTCATGGGACCAATTTAATCTCTCCCAATTCTTACTGTGAGCTCTACATTGCATGGAAACAGCAGACGGCACCTAACCCACTGTTCGGTAAACGGCTGCTGCAAAAAACAGTGTGATAGAAATTACTTTTGCACCCTTTCATTCTTATTGTCTCTCACTTTAAAACAATCATCATGCTTTGCCAGTATCTCCCTACAATTTGTTTTAAAATAGTATTTTTGCCTTGGTTGGTCAGTGTCTTTATGATGGCAGTTGCTGTTCAAAAGTTACATATTTGAGGCATTATATTTTAAAATTATGTATCAAAGTAATATGTTAAAAAAAGAAAACAGGTGACAAATATTCTGTGCGTGTGGTATAGGTTTTCAAAAGAACTGAGAGATCCCAGTGGCTATTTTGAGATCCAGGAAAAAAAATATTCAAGTGAAATTACTGATCATAATTTATGCAGTATGCTCTATAGAATAACTTAAACTTATTTCTAGGCTTTTACACATGTAAAGCCCCTTGGGAACTCTCTGGGTAAGTGTAGTTTTCTTTCATCTGCTAAATCAAAGATTCCAATGGAAAATATAATGCTGAAGGACATCCTGTGGATTTGTGACATTTCCTAAAGGAACTGGAGACCATAAACCAATGACTGCATTTGTACAATAATACCCCTTGTAAATGTAGTATTTTCATCTGTGATGGATAAAATCTTCTCTCCATGTTTTTCATTTTATTTAAGAGAAATACAAATTTTTGCTCGTCCATTTGTTTGAAGGTTCCAAAGTGATGAAACACACTTCCTAGTATTAATACGTCGTAAAGTGTTCAGAAACTGTCATGATAACTATTAAATACCACCAACAAATAACAACGTGTTGATCATAAAACAAAAATAGTAATTAAATTTTCTGTTTCCATAGCACTGATTTCTTTGCAGATATTCTACCACTGTATTAAAACTAGATTGGTACTCCAAAATTTAAAGTATCCAGAGAAGAATAAACATGCAGTGTCCACAGCAATTTCAAGTGTTCTGCCCACATTTAGAAAAATAAATCTCTTAAGTGAGACTATCTTGAGAAGTGGAAAGAGGTGCCAAGTCTCAGATGAAGTAAATGTTAAAAATGTTAAAACACTGAAGTGTTCTTAATGTTGAAACATGTTACCAGCTTATAGCCTGTATCCTCAGCTCAGCCAAAGACTGAGCACGTACCGTGTGCTAGGGGTTTATCACTGAATTCTCCTATGCCAAAGGAGGCCGTAGCAAAAGTACCGTGACTCCCTTACACTAAATAAAACTATGGCCAGTGCAGCTATTCCTGTTTCCATTCTAAGTTGTCTGCGGAGTGTGTAAATATTAAAAATATGTTCATGTGTGTCTGTAGGTACCTATATGCACACAGGTGCCCATATGTGTGCACAGTGGTAGATGTAGTATTATCTCATCTGCCAAAGGATTTTAAATAAAGCATTACTAATATTTATTGCTGGTGACATAAGCTACTTGTAAACAAATTCTTGTTGCAGTTATAATTAACCTCTCTGTTCATGAGAACTTTAGAATTTTTTTCTTGTCTGAAGAAATGTGTTTTTTAGGGATAAACTTATCCTAAGAATAGGACATTATATATATGTAGAAGAATACATGTGAAAAAGGTCAAAATCTATTAAAGCTACAGATGTGTATGGCAATAACTTAACAAGTTGAAAATATGGTAGAAATTTTTTTTGCGTATTCTGCAAGTGAATGAGGAGTAAACTTTCGAAATGTCACAAAGCAGACTGTTATCAATATGTATCAACATCCTCTAGCTACTCGTTGGCAATAAATGTCAGTAGAAATTTTTATGGCTCTTACAGCTTATCTGCAATTTGTAATAAGCTTTGTGCATGGCCCATTATTTTATGAGTGAGAACAACTGTCAAATGAATGTATTTGTAATGTCAGGAGTTTCATTACAACATGACCGCAGGCTGCAGGCTGGGTGCTAAACTGCTCCTAGGTTTATGTCTTTTGACCACGCTTTGACAAAAAGGGTTGTGTAACTTGCTACTTCCATTACTTCTTCTTTACCTTTTTTAATTAATAATTTAACTTACATTTCTTATAGCCTCATTATCACTTCACTATTTCATTAACTAATCATTATAGCATTGCAGTTTATAGCTTTACAGGCAAGGAGACTGGAAGTATTAACCAGTAGCTTTGAGATGCGTAGCAAGAACTCTGATTTGCAAGCAGAGCCTGCAGCAGTGTGGATTTTATGTCATTAGAAATCTTTTCATCTTTTTTTATTTTAAAACAGAAGAAAAGATTTTAATTCTTTCTCAGAATGATTCATATCCTGTGGATTTTTCCTATTAGGCAATGAAGCTATGATATTAAGATTGAGTGTATAAATAATTCTCATAATTCACAGGGAAGAAAGAGAAATAATTACCTCTGAACATTTCATTATGAATGGAATTCTGTCAAAAACTTTAAAAAGAGGGCATTAATACAAATTAAGGTCTTAGGAACTCATTTTTTAAATACTTAATCCTGTATTTTATTTAACTTTTGCCAGACCAATGAGAATTTTTTTTAATCAGCAAAATGGATTGCTGCACTGGAAAAATATTAATTATAAAATGTAAAATTTCTGTGATGAACAAATATTTTACATTTTATTGTCTCTGTCATTGCAGAGTAGCTGAACGGGTAGAACTTGCCACCCCTATTGAGCTGACCATAAACTGAGTCTTTAAATTTCATGCTATTTGCCTAGCAGAAGAATACAGCTTATTTAAAGTAATTCTGCAGACTGGTACCAGATTATGTCTCTTATAATACACAGTCAAGGTAGACTGAACATTGAAATAAAGCTATATGTGATTATTCTGGAGAAAAAAAAGTACGTCTAATGACTTTTGCATGGGAAAATTTTTGATTATAGATGTTTTTGCAGCTACTGATACTTCAGCTTGCATAGAAATCAAGAGAAGTGCCAAGTACTTCACTAGTGCAGATTGCAGTTCATGTTGACAAGGACAAGTTGGCGTTACATTTAGGTAGATCAGAAGTCTTCTGCATACACTTGTGCATAGAATTTAAGCAAAAGAAATCAAGATGAGGACTGTGCCCCTTTAAGTTTTAGACTGAGGGCTGCTGTTACCACCCTAACTCCTTCTGCTCAGCGCAGCCTGGAGAAAAAGCAAAACCCTGTTTCCTTTTCTGCTCTCCAAAAAGCTATGACTATTTACAATTTCATAAGCGTAAATGGAGAGGGAGAAATATTTCTGTTTGCAGGAATATTGTAGCAGAAGGTGCATGAAACAATTCAAGCTTGTTCCAGCACGGATCTTGCTTACAGAAATAAAGGCTACTAAACTAAAACTAATGAAGCATATATAGGCTTTCTTTAGAAGTTTATGAAGTATCTTCTTATGCATTTTGTTTATCTTGCGCATAAAAACAAAGAAAATATGAGGGAATATAGAGCTCTATTGAGTGTTTTATTTCACTCTGAGCCCAGTGAAGTAAAAGGAGTTTTGGCCTTGACATCAGTGACATCCAGACAAAAGAACCGCTACTTTAGATCTTAGAGGTGTTTGGAACAGCAAGACAGACAGAGATTTTTCATCATGATACTGTGCTAGTGTTACATTACTGTACTGAAAAAAAGTGCATGTTAGGGTGCAGTTACCTCCTGAAAGAGTCAGCAACATTTTTGCCTAATGAGTAGCAGGCTAAAACTTTGAAGATGTAGTTCTGTCACCTCTGCCGAAGTTTAGTAAGAGTTCAGTCTACTCTCTGCATTACGACACTACACGTATATGTCGAGTAGTATCCATAGCAATTAGCTGGAGAAGGACACATGGGGAGGATGAGACTTAGAAAACCCAGAGCGGCACAAGCTGCTCTGCTCTGACCCTGCTTTCCCATAACAGGGACATAGCCCTGCTTTTCTCTGCACTAGAGATTCCCAGAAAGAGTTAGGGGTTTTTGGACGTACGAGCATGTTGCCTCTTCCTTAGCAAAAACCTGTGATTCTGTTGAGAAAGCAGCATTGTCTGAACGTGTAATTTACTTGCTTATTTCCGTTTGAACGTGAACACGAGCTGTATAAAGTCAGTGCAGCAAAGCCCGGGCTGTTTTGTGCTGTCAGCAGGTACCACTGGAGCTCGGCTGTGCAGGAGCTGTGGGTGCCTCGTTGCCTCGGCCTCGAGGGCACTTGGGCTGCAGAGCTCTGTGCTCGTGGCACTCGGGCTCTGGCAGCTGCGTGGGCCTGTGAGGAGCATCAGCGCCCGCCGGTAGCCCTGCTGAGCCTCGAGAGCAGGGCCTGCACCAGGGCAGCAGAGAGAGGCGCAGCTGCAGCGCGGTGCCTGCGCCCGCAGGCAGCTGCTGCCCCCGCGGGGTGTCCAGGGCAGGGCTGCGCGTGCAGCCTGGGCTTTGAAGCAGCGGGTACCTGAGCGGGAGCGTGGGAGGGCATGGACTGATGGCCGTGGCGACCGCGAGCGTGTGGGAATGGGTGCCGAGAGAGCTGCTGTAAGCAAAGAGCACTGAGCAGTGTGCGAGCTCTGCCTGCTCTGCATCTCCATTGCCCGGGAGCCTCGTGGTGCAGGCGGCTGCGCACGCTGCTGG
>VZSV01000054.1:4669119-4682855 GCA_013398735.1 Nothocercus julius | reverse complement strand
ACTGGATAAAAAAGTTATATTTATTTGTTTATTTTTTTTTATATTTATTATTTTAAAAGTGTGTGTGTGATCTGAACCACTTGAAATCTTCATGCGTAGTGTTTCCTGAAGGCATAAAAGACCTGTTAGAAAGTCATGACTCTGGGACATTAAAAATCTGTCATCTAAATCCTTCTGTGTTACATGGAAAATTCCCTGGGCTTTGGGGTTCCCATCTCACAGCCTGCATTTAGGGAACAGGTCCAGGAAACTATTCCATCGTTTTATTTCCTGAATGCTAAGTGAAAGCATAAAGCTGAAAACTAACCACCAGTCTGTCCTAAGAACTTAAATAATCAGTTTGCCTTCCATGCTTGGCTCCTTTTCTAAACTCTGCAGCCACTCTGATGCAGTTGTGCTCAGGGACGAGCTGGCGATGCCAACACTAGGCCTTTTGTAGATGGCCTCTCATCTTATTAGCAAAGAGCTGATCTACAGGTCTCCCTCTCCTGCTTATTCCATGAGACCTTTTGCCTCCCAGATATTCAGCTGTGCTATCTGAAAGAAGTATGAAGAGAAAACATCTTCTGCTCTGTTTCCTTAACTTTAGCAAATGCACGTGTGCTTTCAAGGCTCAGAAAACCAGGCAGAGAAGGTTTTGTTGCTCTGCAAGGTTCTTCCACTCCTTGGAAACACATCGGCAAAGGGGGAGAGGAAAGAACAGGGGATTAGATGCTTTTCTGCCACTTCTGACACTGGAGAGTCTCTCAGAAATAATTTCACTAGGAGAAGTTGAAAACAATAAAAACAAACAGCAGAGTGCCCAAGTGGCCAAGAAGGCCAATGGCCCCCTGGTTTGTATCAGGAATAGTGGAGCCAGCAGGACTAGGGCAGTGATCGTCCCTCAGCACCTTGGGTTGATGTTTTTTTTTTGATGTACTATGAGAAAAGCCTTGGAGCCAAAATATTTACAGGCCAGCTTTTAGTTTATTTTGATCTAATAATTTCTTTCTTTTTTTTTTTTTTTTTTAATGGCATTATTGCTTACAAGGCAGAGAGATCTGCACAAACTCCAGTGTAAGAATAATTGAAAAATGGCATAAATTTTGGAATCCATGAAGCCTGACCCGAGTAGACTTTATTCTAACAATTCCTGTCTCGGAATATTGAACTACTGATACTGACTCATGATCAACAGTAAAATACATTCAAGACTACAAAAGGTGTCAGGATTAATGAGTGTGTCTAGTCTAAAAGATGTTGCACTTATCACTTAACATGAAAAGATAAATATATCATGCCACAAGAACTTTTTTATGCCATTTAACCACATACATTCATTTTGTTCCTTCCAAAGGCTCAGCTCTGTTAAGAAACTCAATAAATACAAGGGCCTTTCACAACTGCCATTTTATCTCTTTCTACCAGGCAAAATGATTGCAGTTAGATCAAAGTCCGTTCCATCTGCTCTTGAAATTAAATTCAAATATATTTGAAACAGCTCATAGTGCAGTGCTGCTGATAACACTTCAAGGCAAGCGATAACGTTGTACAGATTTAGAATGGGCCTGCAGAAAGAGCAACTCCTTCAATGCGATGAGCCTAGATAAACAGGAGGACAGACAGAGTGCAGAACTCAGGAAAATGGTAGCAATGCAAGCATTAATACACTGGTGTCCGTCAATGTCATTGCATGTGACATCTACCAGTTTATATAATAGCCTTTTACAGAATCATGAGCACTCTGGAGCTTTTCTGTGGTCAGTCCATCCGTGTTTGCTGATGCATCTTCTGAACTAAACATTATATTTTAAAAAGGAAATTAATTCAACCATTCAATGAAGCATATCCTATTAATTTGTATGAAGAATGAGCTTTCTTGAAACCATGGTTTTCTTTTTTGCTCTACGAAATCATTTTTAGGATTATTTATGTTATAACAATTTAGAAGGAAACACTCGTGTACTCTGTGCTGGACGTTTGCTTACATTAGCAGCAGAAATACCCTTATGTATGTGGAGCAGAAGAATCACTAAATGGCCTTATTACTTGTGGTGGTAGTATAGGGACTAGGTATTTTGTAGTTCAGAGTTAACCATACATGGTTATTCCATATTTCAGAAGGAGAAATGCTAGGGATGGTATCGCTCTCATGTATCTACAATCATCTGAGTGGGGGCAGTGCAAGAGGGTTACGTCTCCTCCAGGACTTCCGTGTAGCTCTGCATGGAGACTCATGT
Source organism: Nothocercus julius (assembly GCA_013398735.1). Taxonomy (NCBI): domain Eukaryota; kingdom Metazoa; phylum Chordata; class Aves; order Tinamiformes; family Tinamidae; genus Nothocercus; species Nothocercus julius. The sequence continues at coordinate 4,680,636 of VZSV01000054.1, read as the reverse complement.
TACCTGTTTTTAGGCAAGTCTTGAGTCCAACAAATCCACCAAGAATGTAGGAGGTACAAGGCTTTCCTTGCTGCTCAATAAGCCAACCGCAAGCTTGGATGTTGCTAGTATTAACAGGATTGTGAATAGTCCTGTAGAAAATTTCTGAGGAGGTATTTGGTTTTAGGTTTATCCATTCAAGATGCTAAGCATGTCCACACTGTCTGACCTACAGTCTTTGGCCTTCTTGGTGTTAATGAAGTGTACTCATCTGAATCTGTGCAAGAGATTTATAATGATAATTATCTTGTAGTTAATGCAAATATACCTTCCACCCTAGGGTTGATGAGAAACTTGCTTCTGGCCATAGAAGACACTGACATGTTTTGGTTTTTAGTAAATATTACTCTGAATATGTCTATATCTCATATAGAAAAAGTGACATTTTGTGATGAAAGGAGTAAGAGCTCATGAGGAGGGAATACTTCAGATTTACATAAACTGGTCTCCAGTTAGTTTGTCTTAGTCTGTTCTATCGACATTTAATTATGGCAATGTCTAATTTTCTTTAGTATTCTGTTTCACTTAGATAATTTCAATCATCTTTTCCATGACCAGATTTATGATGTATGAGTTCCTGGAGATTTAATTAGGGATGCCGGTACTCTGGCCCTATTGGTTTTGTTAGGATTTTCTGTTTTTAAAAAGTACTTTGATCATCCATAATACATGGGAACATTCAAAACTTTGAATGCCCAATTTGAATTGCCGTTTGTGTCATCCTCTTTTTTTAATGTTTTTGATTTTTGATCAAATATATTACCCTGTCCTAAGGCATTTCAAGAGGTGTCTCCAAGATCACTGGAAATTTGGATCTGAATTTTCCACTTGATTCCCCTGTGCAGAATGTACCAAAATATAGACAAAAAAGAGAGACAGAGAAAAACCCAACTATCTACCTCTTTTGGAGCACCAGCTTGTATGAAGGCTGAATGTATCTTTAGGACTTTTGAGATAACCTTAGTAGAGGCCTGTGGTTTTCTTGAAGTCCTCGCAGGCCAGCCAGAACTCAATATTCTTCTCGGTGACCTCAGACTTCAAAAATAATCCGAGCTGCCAAGCCATCTGGAGAAGAAAAGAGATGATGTGTGGAGGAAAAAAGGAAAGACTTATGCACATTATTTTTATTGGTATCACATATACGATCATTTATTTTTTCTGATAATGTCTGTCAGGCAGCAATTAATTCTAAGAGATGTCTTGGGTGAAATAAATAGAAGATGAAATAATCACAACGATTAGGTGCTTAAAGTCATTTAAGTCATTAAATTCTTTAAGGAAGTTGTTTACTGAGAAATGCTGCTAGTTCCTGCTGGGCAGGGCTAACCCTTTCTAACACTGATAAAATAGCTGAAGGAGGGACCTGAGAGAATTTGGCTTGTGAAAGTGTTTGGAGTGACTAAGCAATCAATAAATGGAGGCTGGTGTCTGGTATGATAAACACATAAAGGAAAATATATTGTCACAGGGTAATATGCTTCGCTCAGAGATAAGGCTAGCCTGGTTAAAGTGTACTTAAACTGCTTTCAAATAAAGATTAACGTGAAGGTGAAGAGCAGTCCTAAGTCTTTGTATTCAACTCTAGAACAAACCCTGTTGTTCCTTAAACAGGTTTTCCTTACAGGCTATTTCTATGAATTAAAGAAAGGACATTAATTTAATACAAAAACCATTAGGCTGAAGATGGTGGCATGGATACTGTGGCATGGCTTTGATAAAGTGAGAATATATTTTCTGGCTAGGACTAAAATTCATGATGTGAGAATTCATTTTTTACTGGGAGAAAACTTTGAAAAAATATCCCACTATTTATAGTATACTAATACACATGGAAATTGCACTCATCAGGGAAACCAGAGATGCGTGCATCGTTCTGGCTTCTAGGAGACTCTAAGTTCAATTTCAGACTCCTGCCAGATGGTGCAAGTTTTTTAGTCTCTCTGTTTCAGCTCTCTGCCAGTAAACATTCCCTCTAACTTTCCTCTTGTCCATTTAGATCAGAAATTATTCAAGATTAAGGCTGTGCTTTATTTGAGATCGTCCCACTCGGGGGAGCCCTGACCTCTTCTTATTTTTTCGTCTTGAAGTGTTACTGCTACAGTGATGGTTGCAGCCCTTCACGTTTTAAAACAAGTTTCTCCCATCCAGGAAATCCATTTCAGATCAATCCTGAGGCAGTTTACTGAAATTTCAGGATCATTTTGGAAGAACTAATTTGTATATTTATTTAAAGCCCATGCAAATGAGATTGGACTATTTAAGAATGTAATTTAAATACAATTTTTAAGACTTCATTCATATGAAAACTCCATCTGCCAACTGTAATGCAAACACAAAACTAATTAGTTCATTCATAAATCTCTGTAAAGCTTGTATTGAGGTTGGAACTGAGATAGGTCTTAGGGGACATTTGGCTACTGATAGATGAATTGTTGCACAGATCTGATGCTGATTTCCCTTCAGCTGAGATCATTGAACTTTTATAAGTAATGTCTCTGGGATGCAGATGGAGCTTTCTTTTAGGCTACTGTTGTGGGTAAAACTGAATTTCCGACAGTCTGGATTTAAAGAAGCAACTTGTTTGAGGGGAATATTATTAGGAGCTTTTTCATTTTTAAACACTGTTTATAAAATACACAGACTAGAAATAATTTATGACTTCTTCAACCAGTGTGAGGAGGTCAGGCTGACGAGATACATCCTCCACTCAGAAGTCAGTCTCACGTGGGGAGAGTCGGGTTGCTTGCAGTAGTCTTTCTGTCCTTATCTTCCACATGCATAGTAGTCTATGGCCACCCAATTTTTGAAGATTTCCCCAAAATTTTCAAGACAGTGAGTCTGTTCTTTGAGGAATTACCAAACTTGGTCACTAGGCATCCCCAGGTGTCCAGTAATCACCCCAGAACAGAGCGTGGAATACATTAAAAATATATAATTATCAAAAGCACCAGGTTGTTGCTTGGACCATTCTTACATAAATGCTGACTGCATATATCCCTTTACAACCATAGGCAGTGGAAGAGAAGCAAGTATAAACAGAGCTGTTCTTTAGAGAAAGAACTGTGTTTTATAGGACTTCTTTTGCTTGGCACCATTGTAATAAAAATTATGAACAACCCACCCACTGGATAGTTATTAACAAGCAGATGAATTGAATGGGAGTTTTGTGTTCATAGGTGTCCTCATAAAGGTTCTCAACCAAAGAAGGTGCTGCAGAACAGCAGATCTCAATAGCTCATCCAAGACAGAGAAAAATTATGGATCTAGTGACAGCGTCATCAGAAATGATGCCTGGTGAAGTAGGAATGCTGAGGCTGAATGTCGGATTCAAAATACTTTAACTGCCCTTGAATCTGAGTAATTCAAGAATTCCTTTTCTCCTTCTGGGGGGGAAAAAATAAAAAGGAGGATGAGGGGAAAAAATTGGGGAAAAAAAAATTGTCAGTAAATTTTAAACTGCAGTGCATGTTTTGGGGTTTAAGGTCAAAGGGAATGGCATCTCCTGGAGGAGAAATGGCTTTCGTATTTTGATTATTTCCAAATTGCCACTTTGGTGTTTTGAAAGTAATCAAGTAATCAATTTTGATTTGAGTGAATATCAGTACAAAGCATCTTGAATTCTTTGTAATAAGAGCATCCAAGAAAAAAAAAAATCAAAATCTTTTTCTTCGTGGATGCGTAGTGGAAGACATTAGATACAACACAAATGGCAAAAAAGAAACTTCTCAGACCCTGCTACACTAAAGCATCATACTTATTCAGGTGTTTGCATTCTCCTTACCCTCATGCTTAATTATTATCATCCTGATAAACTGTGTAGATTTAAGAACATGAGTTCATTTTCAAAATGAGGGCCAAAGTTAGATTTATGCTCAACTCCTTTGTTGCTTCAATAGTTTTGAGGACAGCTTTGCTGATTGTGAAAAAGATATAGACAGAACAGCTACTGACTGCTTTATTTAAAAAGAAATATATAGGAAAAACAGGATATGTGACTCTGAACTTTGAACAACCAGTATCTTGTTGAAATTAAACTCTCTTCCCATTAATTCTCTTGTAAATGTCACTTAGGGCATGCTCAAAAGTTAGACCGTGCTTGCAGCTTGTACTACCAGCTCTACTGTAAGTAGTAAAGTTGGTGGAGGTCAAAACCTGTGGTGATTACACTGGAGAGCAGAATGAAAACCTGGTGTGAATGCGTGTGAACAGGGTTGGTGTGCAAGCTTTTAATATTTTTCACGTAATCATTACCTTTATGGCCTAGAAGTGTGTCTACAAGGCAGGCCAGTACTTCCTCAGCGGCTGACCTGTGGAATCAAATCAGTTTTTGAAGATAACACTATAATCTTTGAGCTGTGCAGTCCAAGGCAGTTTTTTCTGCCATTTGGAACACTTGGTGGGGAAGCAAGATGAGTAATTTATAAGGGTTGCCCTAAGTGTTAAATAAGAGAAGGACCACACAAAGTATGACCTCTTCTGAGAGCATAAATAACCATATAGGATCATAAAGAAGAGTATTTGATATTGGAAACTTGATTATTTGTCTATGTGACATTAGTATTTGATTGAACTATAGTAAAGGTATAGCTGTAGCATTCATTGTTCTGTAGTTTATAATTTTTTTTCCTCAAGTTTGAATGGATTAACCCTTAATGTGCATGACCAGAAGGTTATCTTACTAGCAGTGGTATATTAAACGGGCAAATTCTAACTTTCTTAGTGATAAAAAAAAAAAAAATTGAATGAATTCATAGCTTGGTTGCAATATGGATTTTATTAAGTATTTGTAAAAGAACATAACAGGCTCTTTTTTCTTTTGCCCTTTCTCCACCTCTCCTCTCCAGATGTTGAAAACTTCTCTTAGTGCAAGAATACAGTAGGTTAATAAATTCCCAATTTGGAGCTTGTTTCCTTAAATGCTGGAATTTGGGGGAAATCGGATTTTTTTTTTTTTTGTTTTAAACTAGTTAATAATTTTAAGCTCTTAGGCCTTTGAAGGAATACCCATTTTGAACTGATGTGTGTGTGCAATCTGGTCTAAAACAGACTTTCTAAGTGTCTGAGTTATTACCCTTTTTGCCTCCAACAAAGATATTATTATATATGTCTTCTCTAACAGGTACCTAATGGAGAAAATGGCTGTTTACATTTTACTAGACTTGTTATGTTAAAAAAAAAAAATGGATAGCTTGCTAAAGAACTTACAAGATAATAATATTTATAGCACTATGTCTTGCTTAAGCCACCTACTCCTATTAATTTAGCATCTCATCATAAAATGCTTTTTATACTGATGCACAAGAGGGAATGGGAATGCCACTCATCTGCAGATGCTTTGCAAGCTCTGCTTGTGCAGAGGAAAAGGTGCATAATTAAGTGAAATGTTGATATTAGTGTAGAGAAAGCAAGCTATTAATTAGGCAAGTTAGTTGTTACTAAATTTTGCCTTTAATAATCAATAATGTTAAAAATTCCATCCACTTTGACAAAAAATTTAATGCAGTGAATGTGTATTGTTTATCCTGTGCTGGTAAAGCCAAAAGATATGTGGTCATGCTACTTTTTCCTTCGAGTTTATTGGTGCTTGAAGATAAATGGTTGTGTTTGCCCAAGGAGTCCACTTAGTAAACATCAACATCCTACAATAAACAGTTGGGAAGTGTCCATACCAATCTTTTCAGGTGTGTTAATTACTTGGCACAGATTTACGATCAATAAACTCTAAGTAAAAAATGTCCCATCATCCAGTGTCATGAATATTGTCTGTGGCTGATGGGCTCAGGAGCGTTGTAGTGTTCTCCCCTGCTTTTAGTTAGGGGGAACTACCCTCCTTCATGAGGGACATGAATGCTATAACCAGTGAATAAAAAGTCTTCCAGTATGAAAAGAGTAACCAGCTCAGAAATTAATGTGAAATTTTCAAAGAGGAATAGGATCTAGCCATAAAATAAGAGTCCTCTGCCCTTGAGGATTCATAGAATTGATTTTCATTCTACATATAAATGAAACCAAATGTTTCCAATTTTTCCCTTTCTTACCTCTGAATGAGAGAGAGGAGGCACATTAATCTCTTCCAACTTGCCGAAATGTCCAGTGGCCAGTGTGTTCACATAAAACGTGAATTTGAGTTCATACACCTCTTCCTCTTGTATTCTATATGAGACCCATAACAACAAGTCAGAGAGTCAGCTTCCTCTCTCCTTCTGGACTAACACACCTCAAACTATTACTATAAAAGTAATAGCTGCAATAAGGGATAGCAAAACAACATGAGATGAAGGGCTATACCTGCACAACAGGGCAGAAGATGCCTGTACTTTGTGTAGAAAATAATATCTCATTGAACATCCTTTGCTCCTCCTTTCCTGAGGTGAGAGTTATAAGTAATTTTTTTTTTTATGCTCATGATTGACTGAATGTCTTTCAATCAGGCATTTTAAAGTAGCCTTTGACACGCAATTCATTGCACTTTTTTTCTGACTGACCAACAGATTCCTGAAACTACCTAAGAAAAGTCTTTTAAGCCATCTACCAACATAGAAGGGTCTCTAATAGTATATATATCATATATCATAAACATATTGTTAAGAATCTCTGCTCTGTCTAGTAATTTAAAAAAATATTTGCTTGTTTGTTTTTTTAAGATTAAAGGCTCTTCGGCCTTATAATGTGGTCAACCACTTAGATGTACATAGTGTAATATACACTTAATATATACGTTAAGCTTATCTTTTTTAAATTGCAAACCACGTTATATAAAATGAGAAAAAAAAATCCATAAAAATAGTGAATATTTCTAAGAACTCCAAAAGCTTTCCCAATACTCTTTTCTGAAATATATAGAATAGTATAAGGCCAGAGACATTGGCCACTATCACCCAGTAACAGTGTAAATAAATAAATAATAGTGTAAACTTGTAAATTTGTCAAGAGATTATGTGATAGTGTCAAGATATTACATAACTTCATTTAATGCTTATTATAGATCCAACTATAAGGTTATTGCATTGGTGCTCTTAAAGAATATTTTTAAGTAGCCGTAGGTTTACTTGCATCCCAACTGTCCAAGATGGTATAAGCAAAACGAATAAAATCATGTGAACTTATATGCACACAATACTGTAGTGTCGATGTTTTTAGTATTTACTGAAAACATAATCAAAAGTAAAGTATGCATTATATAAAAATATATCATAGAACATTATGTTGTATAAGCTGGTAGAATTAAGCAATGGAGAATTTGTTTCAGTAACTGCAGTAAACTTTAATGAATTATATAACAATTTATGATTTGTTCAAAGACTATTTAATATCTTTTTTGTCAAACATGAAAGCAAATGAAAGACCAGCATGAAACAGACAGTACAGACCTAATTCTGCTTGTTTTCTCCATGATTCATGCTCTTTGAATCACCAAAAGAATGATCTCAGTGACCCTATTGGGTTTCCTCAAATGCGAACATCAAACAGAAGCGTCCTCAAGGAATCAAACTCATCATCTACGGTATAAAGTGGGAAGGAAAATAAAAGCTTTCGTGATTAATGAAAAGTGCCATCCCATATGTCTTTGCAGATTAAAATAGTCATAAACACTGACTCACTTCACTGGCATTTTTTGTTCTTCTGCCTGACTGTCACAGGTAAGGCAGAATTTCTTTTTCTGGCTGATCTTTATACTGAGCATAAAGTGACAGCGGGAGCATTGCAATTAGTATGCAAATAACCAAACAGCAGGATGCAAATTGAGACTCTGTTTTGAACACTTTCAAGTCATTTCTGTTTCAGAATCATGACTTAGTTCTGGACAGTGGTCACTATAATCCAATTACCAGAAATAAAGAACTGCTGTTTAATCAAGTACAATTTATATGCAAACATTTTTCAAGAAGTATTTATGTACTGGGCAATGTCTTAAAAATGAAATTGTTTGCTTTACTGACTGGAAAAGAAAAAAGAAAAATGAAAGAATATGACTAATAATTTCTCCACTGTAACTGTTTTCTCTTAAATGGTAACCTGAAAACTTACCCAATCACTTCCTATTTCTTTAAGGCCCTTGAGTGGCCAAGGTTTAGCTTTTCTCAAATAGCAAATAGCTTTTCTCAGGGCATTCTGTAAAGCTATGCATGCATTTATTTTTTGTCCAAATTAACATCTCTTTTTATTCAATGTCAAATATATTCATTATCTGAAAGTTAAAGGGCTGTGATATATCTTGGAAAATAATTCATAAAATTCAAGGTGGAGAGAGTGTATTTTTACAGTGTTAAAAATGAACCTGTATACATGATGAGGGAATAAGACACCTGTGACCTACCGTTGAGTTAGAGGATGCACCTATATCACTTTTACTATTTATTGGAAAAAGACCAGAAAAATACTACATAGAGTTGCAAAATTTTTCTACATATTTGAAAAGAGGAGAGAGAATTAGAATTTAGAGTATTAAGAATATAAAATGTGAAATGAAAACATGAAAGATGATAAATTCTTCAAGAATTTAATACATTGACTTGCAGTGCAGTCAGAAGCTGATTTGTGGCACTTTCTTAGAAGTATGGTCTTCTCACTAGCATTAATATGAATATATGGGTTAGGATGCCTTATGTCACTGAACACCAATACATTGTGGTTCCTATATGATAGTAGGTATGTAATCAAAGGATTTTTCTTCTTTTCTCCTCTTACTGTTGGGGGAGAGAAGGGAAATATTGCTTGGCTTTACTGACCAAGGAAATGATAGAAATAATATGTGGAAGTCATTATGGCAGCAATGTAGAAGTGCCATGTGAGCCTTCCGTAATCGAGAGCGTTTCAGCCCAACAGAACAACCCCTTACAACTGACAGCTAATCATTTCCTTCTTAATATAATAGTGCATTCTATCACCTTCCACATCCTTCATTTTGAACAGCAAAATTAGAAAATGGAAAATTGTATGGCTAGAGGGTTATATTTCTTTTTTTTATGAAAATCCAATGATTTTCTCAAAAGATCTGACAAATGAGTATTTACACATGCACCTAAATTATACTTGGCTCTTCAAGCTGGCAATTTCTAGAGGGACTTATTGCTGTGAACCAAAAGGATTTTACCATATGTTTTCTCAGAAGAAAGTCAGGTCAGTAATGGGCATCCCGGTTCACCCAGATTAGTTTGTGCTAAATAATGTTGATCTCAGCAGAAGAGTTCTCCTGAGACTTATGCGCTGTTGAATGTGTCCCTCTATTCCTGCATAATCCTGCCAATACTTATCAACTGCTTTTGAAGCATGAATCGTTGTGTCAGTGTGTATCTATTTTGGAACTGGGCATGAAAAGTGATATTTTATGTCCTGGCTTCTTCTAGCATCTACGCTGAACTGTCCTGTCCCACATGAAGAACTTGAAGAAATGAATGAGCCAGACATTACCTAAAGTTGTTAGTTGCCTACCTTAACGTGCCCTGAATCATATTTAGATGCTGAAAGGGTCATGAAAGAGTTTTGCTTCCTCACTTCTATATTATTGCACAGTCTTAGAGGAATGAGGCACTGTTTTGGGAAAGTTACAATTTTAACTAATTTAATTCAGCCATTGCCATAATCTTGCTGGCACAAAGTGAAGAAGAGAAACAAACTTACATGATAAAAAAGAAAAAAAAAAAAAAAACTTGCATGCTGGCACTTTTCCAAACACAGGAGATCTTTGGACAAATTCTGGAAAATTTATGTTATATGTTTATATATTCTGATGTACTTTTGTTTCTGCTACTGGGGGAGATCTGCAAATAACTTGTCATAGTGTGGCAATCGATATTACAGGAATATCTAGGTTCTGCTGCCTTTAGGACAGGAATTCACTTTTAAACACCTAAAGATTTCATTGGCAAGTGGCAAATATTCAAGAGCACTTTAAAATAGGTGCTGAATTTTCTATCAGGCAACACAAACCTGGTTAAAGGCCTGATGCAATTTTCCTCCAAGAGCAACACCACCAGCGTCAGTGCAGTGACAAGGAAATGATGCCAAACGAAACAAGAGGGCCTCCTTCTCTATTTTCTTTCGCTTTTCTCGATATTTATTCCTTGTGCCTAATCCTGAAGAACTCTGATTGTACATGAACCAGTTTGATATTTTTGAAGACATGTGATCTAATATTCTTGCATTACAGCACCTTGTGCATGGCTCACCTTAGCTTTGACTAACAAGTCAAGATATTATGATTTCTTCTCAAAGAATACAACAATTGTTACTCTTTGATAAATCTTGAATTTGTAGATAAAGAGTGCATGAGAAATTTAATCATATCATTTCATCAGTACTGAAACACTGTAGCTTGCATTTGGTAAGACAAATCTCGTGCATCAGATGATGGTCATTTGTCTGTAATGTGCCATACATAGTTGTATAGGCGACAGTGCCAATGATCAAAATATTACTTCTTTGGCTGCAGGTAAAAAGTGGGGGGAATGGCCTCCTGGGTAGCTATGGAAAGGTAATTAATATATTTATGCTCCTGTTGCGTCAAAGAGTATCCTTCTCCAGAGTTCCCTCTGTATGGTATAAAAAGCATCGGTGCATTTGGTGCATAAACTACCAGGTGTACACTTGTTCTTAGTGCAGGCAATGATTTAGTGATGAGTATTCATATAGACTAACCCTGCTGCCAGTAAGCTCTCTGAGGAGTCCTTGCTCATGAGAACAGTCACATTGTGACTGTGAGATTTTTTAAGTGAGGAAGAACCATGTGCCTTCTTTTTTTCTTTATAATCATTTGATGATGATAAATGTTCTAGATAAAAAATAAATGTTCTAGATAGTGTGATATATGCCTTAAAAAACCTTCTTTATTTGCATGATGTCTGAATAATAGAGATAAAAACATACTTTGTAGTCTTTCTATGTGCGTCAGTTCTTAAAGTCAGTCTTGATTACTGGAATTTAGAAAGCCATCCAACTGTGTGCCTGCCTGGCTAAACACATTCTTTAAGGATATTTTGGAATTACTGCTTTTCGCTGCATTTTTGTTTCTTTTTCGTCCCATGCCTTTCTGTAGTTTTAAACCCTTCAAGCATCATTAATGCTGTTTGGTTCCGAAATGAAATTACTTGCAGAGCAAATCATTGTGGCAGCCGAGGAAGGAGACTAATAGCCATGGTCATTCTGTACAGCACACAGAGTAACCAGGTGTATGCAGTCCAGCTGCCCTTTTTTGGGGGGTATATATCACTGGGTGATGGTGCTTGGTAGAGAGCTCTGCTAAATTGCATTCTTGGGAAGTGCAGTCCCAGCTTTCTGACTGATCTGCCAGCGTGCAGCACAGCTCAGCTTGCACTTGGAAGAATGTTTGTTCCGCGAAGATGAAAGTTCAAGCTCTATGGACCGTTCAGATTTTGACCTTGTTTGATTGCCAGGTGAATATTATTTGTCATGATGGTTTAATAGTGATGGTGATGATGGTAATAGGTGCCAACTATCTAGGAGCTTGGGTAGAAATCC
>VZSV01000054.1:4630185-4648036 GCA_013398735.1 Nothocercus julius | reverse complement strand
GTCACAACTTGGTGGTGGACGACGAATAGAAGCAAATAATTTTTAAGAGACCTCAGGAGAGCATGATGTATGTTAAATATTGTTGTATGCAGGAGGTTGCCTATAAAAAATATCAAATACCACTGTTTTTCTCAGCCAGCAACTAGCATAGAGGCAAACGCCTAGCAAGTGATTTTCTAAGCAACCATTACTAACTAGGTCAAGTTACAAGGTCAAAGCATAAAATCAGGCTGGGTGGAAGGGACCTTGCCAGTCCTGGGAAATGGAGGTGGATCAGGACAACTTGAGGGGCAGGAGTAACCAACCACTGAATCAACATGTTCTTCAATAAGGATCTTCTCATTAATCTGCATCCTGGCAACTTTTAAATATATCGCTTTGCACTTATTGAAACTGGTGAGCTTCTCAGGCTGAACCGCTCGTATATGCCCTGAATTAGTAATGAATGTAAAGTCCAGTGCTCAGAAAATGTGCCTCCTCGCTTGGCTGGTGACTGAAAGTGGAAGGAAAGTGGAAGGAAAGTGGAAGGAAAATCACCCTGCCTTAAATTCCAGGCAGGGTGATTGAATATACTAGTCACAGCTATTACTAAATCCTGCTGCCACTAAATTATTAAGCTGAATCATCGTTTAATATTTTAAGAATTGCCCAATACTTCAGGAGATCTCTACGTGAATCCTGAAAGCCAAAGGCAGGGTAATTGTCTATGCTGACTATGAAAATGTTGTGCACGACTTGAATAGCAAAGACCTGAGGAAGGGGGTCCTTCCTTCCTCTGGTCTTTTTTCCAGGGTGTGCTCATGTTAAGCTGGTATTAAGTAATTATAAAGACACGTAGGACTGTCCCTTTGCTGTAGTCCAAGACTGGCCCATAATTTTCAGATTATCTTTCAAGATAAAAAGCAGGGAAATTTTAGAGAAAAGTTTAGTAATAAGGTTGATATCATGTGGTTATTATGGTTGATAATATTAACAAAAGAAAGTAAATTAACTGGATGTCCATATATTGACCCCTGGTATTTAATGACACACTGTATTAAAATGGCATTCTTGGCCTTTATTACAGCTCTTTTAGTTGTAAAATAAAAGTATAATACAAATATTTGAGGGCAAAACTAAAACATGCAGTGTAATTCAAATATATAGAACTGACAAACATAGAAAGAAAATAGCATAAATGTTCCACTATAAAAATTAATAGGATTTTTTGATGTTCCTCTTAATATATGCAGTAGTTAAAACTTTACATATGCAGTGGCTGTTCTTAGAGTCCTTAGAATTTTACGCTTTGACTAATTCATGTTCTCTTATGTTTTGTGGTATGAGAAATACCTCCCTACTTAGTCAAAAATGAGTAAAAGCATAACTATGAGCAAAAGAGAGGTATATAGGTTCAGACAGTGACAAGACTCTCTATTTTAAATAATACAGACCCATAATTCATCATATACATTGCAAAATGGCTTTTAAACAACATTTTCATGCAGTAAACTACTGCCCCGCTCAGAAAATGTCTTGTATAGTGTCCTTTTTAAATCTCTTTCTCACTGAACTAGAACTGTCACACTCTCCATCAGTAAACGCACAAATCTAGTGGTCACAAATAGCTTGAACCCCGCCAAATTTTGTCATTAATAATGACAAAACTCATGATACTTAAAATTTTAAGATTTTCTCTAACCACATGCTCAGGGAAAAAAAAAAAAAAACGTCCATGCAATAACTTCATTAAGAGAAGGTGCAATTTATAGAATTGATGGATCTTTCATGAGATGCTGCTGCCTGGTCTCCGGTCTCAGCTGCTGGACTGAACCCAGGGAAGGGATTGACTTAGGGGATGACTACTAAAGAAGAGAAGTTCTCAAGTCACGTTTAGGGTGTCACTTCCTTATCCCAGACTCTCCTTCCTGCTTTTCCTTGCTTAACCATCAGGCCCTACCAAAACTCTTCACAAAGTGACCAGTCAGCAATGACCAGTTCTCAGGGAACCCAAGGTTTTTCTTTTTATGTGATGCTCACCCCAAAAGATGTTTCATGGGAAGGAATAAAATGGAGCGTTAGTCTTTCCAAGTAAACCTAATAATGAGTTCCTTGTACTAGGAAGATCAGATGTACATCTTAAATGTAGTCCATAAGAGTTATGGCTGAAAAGGCACCATTTTGCAATCCTTCCCTTAAAAAAGAACGATACCTTTTCCACCCCTATTAAAGTGAGCTAGCTGTTATATTTAACACTCAGTATTCTGACAAATAAGAAGAGAGCACAGGGGGGAAAAAGGGAATGTGGCCAAGCCAATATGGGATCTGCATACAAATGATAGAATTATATAGAATTATAGGCACAAAATATACCTATTGCAAGTCCTAGTCCTGATCTCAGGGAGATCTTATTTTCCCCCACAATTTTTATCTCTTTCCTAGAGAAAGTAGAAGATGCTCCTTTTTTTCATTTGCACAATGATTCCTTTACAGCACATGCCAGCAAGGTAAAGAAATTGCAGATATGAAGACTTGTTGCATTCCTTGAGTAATATAAACAGGTCTTGGTGTTAATAAGGAACAATACACCAGTATATATTTTTTGGGGGTCCGTTGTCTATACTATATCCAAAATTTTCAATTAGAATTTCAATTAGAATTTTTTGGGTATGGTAGAACTAAGTTTGACTAAGGAGCACGGGATGCTGCTTAAAGCTGTTGTACAAAGACACAATATTGATTTCTGTGAAATCTCAGATTCTTTGAAATCTTCTTCAATTTCTATTGAAAAAAAAAAAAAAAGAGGCATTTTCTGCAGCAAATCCTCTTTTACCATAAACTCATTTTAATTGTCTCTACCCATAGCTACTCATGGCTAGTTATTCTTTGCAGAAAATAAACTCCATATAATAACTTAAATAATCTGTGACTGTGGAAAATAAACACAACATTTTGTAACCTTCACCAGATAAGGTATCTAATAAGACACAGACAAGTGAAGCAGGAGACAATTGGATGTTGGACGGAGACAGGATGACGGATGATGGATGAAGCAGGTAGTAGCCAGTAGATCTCAAAACATTTAAAAACAAACAAACAAACAAACAAAACTCTGTCATCCAGCTTTCTGCTAGTACAGCTATATATCCTTCCTGGCTAAGTCAAAAAATATATTCCAGAAAAGATAAGGTAGGCCTCTTTTAAATTCAGGGAATCATTTTCTAAATCACTGATTAGTATTCCAATATTAAATTGGATTTTACCTAAATACCCAGCAAGGATTCACACAAGAGAAGAGCTTGTTGCTCAATACGTGTCACCTTTCATTGTGTATCAAAGGAACCCTTTCACTGACTTGCTTACCATTACATTGCTTTCTTCAATGAAATACTAAACTTACAAGTTGCAAATCAATTCTTTATTTTCAGTACTTGACAGCATGCTATGACCTAAGCACACAAGCAAGGGCAAAAACTAATACTGCTATAAATGACACGTCATACTTAATTTAGGAAACTGCCAGGTCTGTTTAATTGCACACCTGCATTTTGTGGTTTTCCATCAAGCAGTGGTAGTCTTTAGGGAAAAGAAAACACTCCTAAACTTTTTTGGAAAGCAATTTTGCCCAAAGATTCACCCCATTCCACTACTTCATCAGGAGCCACTCTATTTAAGAAGCAAAAAGTGCGTTGGATGAACTGTTTTGTGTATTCATAACTGTTATTTATTACCATTATTGCTTCATACTACTTCTCAGAGTGGTCACAGTACACTATAAAAGAAGCTCATTTTATAGGAGCCTTCCAGAGCATTTGGTTTCATTATTTCTGATATTTTGCCTTTCCACCATTTTTTTCTACNAAAAAAAAAAAAAAAAGGGATTAAAATAGAGCTTTTCAGTGCTTGTACTGCAAATCTTTAAGGAAAACAGAGATCATGTAGCATGGTAAAGCTTGTAGGAAAACCAGGTCAGTCACCTATTTAAGCTGAGAAAAAGCTTTAGTTGTTAAACCGACATAGTCTTGCAGAGAGACTCCTTTGAATGCACTCGGTCTGAAGCTGTGCAACATTCTGTTTTTAATTAAAGACAGAAAATACTGTATTTTGAAAGGAAAGTTGCAGCATTTTGGGGGGATAACAGTTTCATAAGAGTAATAGCATGCCGTGTGGTTTGTTTACTACAACCACTTTTCAAATGTCATGTTATTTTGAGACACTGCTCGTTTTTTTTTATAAAACTCCCCATATTCGTCATCGAATATGTCAAATTGCATGTACTCTTCATTGATTTCAAGCATTACACCTCTGAGTAAAACACAGAAGAGAGAGAACAAAAACAACAACAAAAAAAGAAAACCTGTCTGCTTCATTTATCCAGATAAAAATTTGGGGATACCTTCTTTTTTTGTGTGATGTAGGTATTAACCCTGACCATGCACCCACACTGTAATTTTAACTTTATAAATCAGAAGTGGAGTAGTCCTTGAGAGGAATTCAACATTTCTATTATTTTTTCAGGCCGTAGAGTTGCAGTACTTCAGGCATTTCTGCTTTTCGGGCAGGAATAAAAAAGGCCATTCTTGGAAAGTCAGTGAGATTCGCATTCCTTAATGAAGGCAGCTATGAGGCTGTTTCCAAATTCAACTGAGACAAGTTTTCACTCTTCATCAACATGGGAAATAGCATGATATGGACATGCTACACAATGTTTAAATGGCAATATTTGATTTTTCAAGAGAAGACAATGTTCAGTTACTGAATCTGTGGTTATTGAGGATAGTGCATCCCGTATTTGATGTGGAACTGGTGTTTATTTATCATGAGATTCTTTTGGAAAACCTACTTTCAAAGCAACTACAGGATATCTTTGTAAACAGAAGTATTTGTCAGGTACATCACTGAGCCAATACTTCCTAGGTCATATAGTCACTGAGCTAAGGAAAATGCTTAACATCTAAGTAAAGATTGCTGTGCTTGTAGGTGGGTGCATAGAGCTTTGCACCATTTTTTTATACCCACACAAGCATATTTGCAGGTATAAACAGGAAGGAAAAGTTTTGGGAAAGTCCCCAGTGAACACACATAAGCATCCCTTCCATTTTTTATGCTGAAAGAATGTGGTACACAAAGACATAGTGAAAATGAAGGCTCTGATTGGAGTAGCTTAGAAAAATATAGGCGGTGCTATCCACATTTTTCTTTTGTGTTGTTTCATCTTTCCTTTTTTAGAAAAAAAAAAGGTATTTTTTGGTGGAAAAGATCATACTTCATAACACAGAATATCTTTCTGAAAATTGTGTGATGATTTGAGTATAACATATTCATTATTATGAATGAATCTGTGCACCGATGTAAAAACACTCTGGTAAGTTTGCATTGTGTTTTCATGCTTGCAGATAGATTGCTTGCCCTGTGTCATGACAATTTTTAAATTAAAAGTAATGAGAAAGCATTAGCCTGTGCCAAATCTGAATGCGTGCAGGCAGCTGAAGGAGATCTTATGGGCCACACTGCCACTTGCTGAAAGAAATCCCTTTTCTTTCCGACTTTTATACTGTTTAACTCGAGGCTTTTGTCAAGATTCCAGATTTACCAAGATGCTACTTTTCAGGGAAATGAGATTATTGCAGGAGGGACCTCAGCCTTTTGTTTTCTGCAGTGCTGTTCTGTAGCACCATTTAGGTTGCTTTTAAAGCAACCTTGCCTACAGAATTTTTTTCAGAGTTCCTTTGGCTAATATTTCCGCCCTGCATCACAGGTCATCTCCTCCTGTACTAATGTTAATGTTATATCCATCTCCCACATATATTGTTCGCATTAATGAATTACCTCCCTAAACTTCAGCGTGCGCGTAGGTACAAAGTGCTGGCAGTGAATAACTCATTTTTGCTCTTTGATCAGTTATTTTAAAGATTAAGGGGAGAAAAATTAATGCTAATGAATACATAGTTGGGTAAGCATCTTCTAGTGGTAGCTTTCTGCAAAGAAAAAAAAGAAATTAATGTAAATATAAAATATTTAATTTTAAAAATGCGTTCTCCTTTAACTCCCTTGCAGTACTTGATTCTGCTGTATTTGGAATATTTAGGTTCAGGAAATTTCTCGTATGATGTGTATGAGTGGGTTGTTCCTTATACGGTTGTTGGAAATTTCTCAGAGCAGGTAGTGGGAAGAAGGAAGTTCTCCACTCCGCTGTGTCTACGTCTGCACATACACAGACTTTAAGCAGGTACCAGTTTTAAAGCTGTTGTTTAGGGATGTGAGATTACAACTTTGCAAAATTGTCATTTATCATCAAGATAAAAACAGCTATTAAGACAGAAAAATTCCTGGGTTTGTGCTTATGGACTGTTGCATTTTCCTAGGCTTAGGGTGACACCATTTTTTAAAAAATAATATATAATTTCTCTAAAATTAATTCTACTAGAGAACCATTTTGTACAATATAGTGTACAGTAGTATCTTAAGGTCTCAGAAACAAGATGTGAGTGACTTTGAAATGCCTTCCACAGTCTTGGCACAGAAACAAATTTTAGTTACAGTATACTTGTGTGTACAACATGCAATTCTGAGAATAGAAACAGTGAATATGAGGGAAGAAAAATAGACACTTATAAGCCTAAACCCTGATCTAAAGCTGAACATGTTGTTTTGAAATGAAACATTAAATATCAGGTTTTTGAGTCCTGTAGTATTCCAGCCCTATTTTTTTTTCCCATTGCTACAAAAATATATAAGATTTTGTTTTATGTGATACTGCATATATGCATTAGAAATGGCTGTTAGTAACCTCCAGCGTCAAAAAAAGAAAAAAAGTAAATCATGTAAAATCATCCGATTCTTGTGGAATGGCAAAACCAGGAATTTTATGCAGCTGAACAGAATTAACAGCATTTCCACTAATGCATCAGTTGTTCACCTGCATCAGTTCAGAAAACCCGCTCCTTTATTTTCTGGGTAATTAAAAAAAAAAAAAACTAATTTCATGAGCAACTTTTGCAATACATTCATTTAGTTGGATTACCATGATTATCTTGCCCAAAAGCACCGGGGTAGAGGAAAATGAAATGTGCCACAGGCTTAGGCACCTTGAATGTGTGATTCTCATATGCAACACGATGAGCGTAGCAATAGCATCCAGCCAGGCATAGGGTTGGATGGCACATCAAAATTTACTCATCTTCTTCTAAACTGCCAATACCCAAATTATCATGTTGCAATATAGTCTCTACTAAGATGATTTTAATCACTTAGAGCTGTTCTGTTCTTCATGGTGTACTTGACTGTTCCTGACACTAAACGTGAGGTAAACGTGGTTGTTTAGATATCCGGATACTCACTTGGTTACACAGTTTACCTTATAAAATATCTCATTGATCTGTTGATTCAGATTGTGCTGTCACTTTCTGCTTTGCTGGTGCTGATGCTGTCACACACAGTGTGCCATTTCTGGACACTTCTGAACCCTTTTGCACACATTGTAATCAACAGTACAGTTTGTTTATCTATTTTCTTGAAGACACCAGAACTATTCTGTTGTTCAGGACACATCTTCGGTCATGTTTTATCCGCTTCTACTACAACAAATAGTCAGTTAAAGTTCTTGGGCTTATGTTAACAGCTGTGAGGCCCAAATTAGGTGTCCTCTAAGAATTTTGAAAAAACATGGATGTGTGAGAAAGAACTAGTTATTCTTCCTTTGTCTTTTATATCTGTGGCATTATTTTCATTAGTAATCTCTCAATCTGGATTAAAAGAAAAAAAAAAAGAAGAAAAAGTAGATTAATACCAAATCACTATTGACCACAATTATATTGATGATAAGCAACTCAACATTTCTCCCTTCAGTTTGGATTGACTGAAAATGCCAATTTATTTTTCAGACCGGTCACCAAAAGTCAACTCTTCATACACAAGGCAAATTTCAATTAAGGTTTTTAGTTCTTCAGTATGATTTGATTTGGACATGTCATAGGAATAATGCATCTAAAAAACTCCAAAATGCCTAAAGTGGAACAGAAAATGAAATTAGCTCGAGTAGTTTTGTACCCTGCTATACATCATTAAAACAAACAAATAACAAACAACAACAACAAAGAGAGAAAGCACCTGTGTGTCATATTTTAAAATTATATGGGATGGGAAATATTCAGTGCAAAGCTATAGTCCGAGTAGCTTTGAGAAAAAGGCATTCTTGGTTTTATTGTAGGCCAATTCATCACATCCTGCTTGTTGCAAACTCAGTCTAACCACAGAGCTGACTTTGGTAATGTTTTCTGCCATTCAGTGGTACATAAATACAGAGGGCATTATTTAATTCGACTTTTCTGCAACACCATTAGTCATATGAGCTCTTTTCGCTTTACTGATGTATATATAATACTGTCCCTGTGTTGATCTGTCATAATGTTATTACCTGGTGATTTCAGTTCCTGAAAAATGTTCTCAGTTGTAGCTTTTATAGTTCATATAAACTGATTTAAGATAGATTTGTAGCATGAAACTTTATTCATAACTGAATTACTTTCTGGTGCTGCTGTATCAGATAAGTTACAGATGGAAATGACCTGTTGGGTCATCTGTTCCAACTCCAGCCAGTAATGGGCAGTCCCCGGGATATTCCTGAACAATCCTCTTTTAAATGACTTTAAGCGCTGGGGATTACATCTTAGATCCTTGAAATTTACTTTTATATACTGTGACAATAACATCAGCCCTGAATGTCACAACGTGATGGGCATCTCCTGAGAATTCAGCTGCATGCAAAAAAAAAGAAAAAAAAAGAGAAAGCATGAAGGCAACAAAGTCTTCTCAGATAGGATGATGATAGTTATAAGGGCTTGGTTTGTGGTCCTTATGATATAAACTGATGCTTTTCAGGCCTCTCATCTCCTACTTGCCTGGAACAAAAAAAGAGTAACATTAACTGGAAGGTTTCATTCTTGCTTATGAATCTGTGTAGTGCTTTCAGTTTTGAAGGCACTTTGCTTCCATTCTTCAGCAATTACACAAAAGCTAAATTTTTCTACCATTAGTGTAGCATTTAGACACCCAGCTGTGGTTAATCACCTAGATGAAATCCCACTGGTCCTGAACTAGACTCCACCGAAGTCAATGGAAAAGACTGCAAGTGACATTAATGGCCGTAGGGCAGGTCCTTGTGTCCTGATGTAGCAGATTTTTTATGGTAAGCATAATTTTAGTCCCACAAAATAAACAGAGTTCCTTTTCCTCTTAAAAGCAGGAACATCTTAAACCTTTAGGGGATATCTCAGCAAAGATATGTTTTAACAGGTGGCCCAAACTTGTCCCTTTGATATTATCTGTCTTTCCTGTTCCTATATAAGAAGCAAAAGCTTCTACTAGCCTCTAATTTTCCTGAAGGATAGAAATGTGGTATCAATAATGGTTTAGAACTACTAAGATGGCATAACTAAGAGACTGCAGGCCTTGTGTTAAATTGCCCCTGCATGTTTCTTTCTATTTACACTTGAAAATGCCTTCACACCATTTAATGTATTTACTGTCATACCAAGGCTTGTTCAACAGGTGTGAAGAATGCATTAATCAGGCCACTTTGTAGCATGTACAACTTATGATATTCATTTCATCTGGATATCCTACTTGCTAATTTGGAATGAGGTGCAGAATGAACAAAAACAAATAGAGTAAACAGCGATTTTTAATTCTCTGCCTGAGGTAAGAGAGGTGTCACAAATACCAATTTATCTCAATTTTATAGAGAAATGCTCCTTAACCGAAACATAAAGGCTCCTAATTTAAACATACACATCATCAGTTTCAGGGTAGAATACTGATTTCTTCTTGGCATGATGAAGATTAAACAAGGAAAATATGTCATTTCAAGCTAGTGTGTGAGATAGCATTTTGACAAGAATGTGAAAAGCCCATATTTTTTAACTTTGCATAATTTAAGGGGATGTTCAAGAAGCCTTAGGTGGCAGGGATTACTTGGAGACCAAAGAAATTTCTTTGGAAAGATTAGTGTCATCGCGGAATTTCTTCTCCACCTTCTTATAGGGATTGATTCAAAAATCATTGAAGTAGAGGACAATGATTTTATATCACAGGTGAATGACTTTATAGGGCAGAAGCTCAGGCTCATACATAAAATACTCACACTGAATTTCTTTGCATTTCTGGACTTTTAATATGTATATTATTGATAGGTTTAGCAGTTTAACTTTTTCTGAACTTCTCCTTGGCATTGACTATTAGAAACCATGCTAAATACATAACTAAAAAGTTCATATATTGGGTAAGATTTGGGTAAGTCAATTGACACAGAGAATTTACTCACGACTCTGCAGGGACTGAACTACATATAATTACAGAAATGTATTAATTTTTGATGCAGTAATTAGTAGTTTTTTTCCCATAGATTCCGCATCTAAGCAACAAATTTTTATCAAGCAGATTTCATCTTCAAGAACGGTGCATGAATGGAGACAGACAACTGGTGCTAATAAGCATTTCTATTTCACTATATTACAAATTTCTATTCCAGTTTTGCTATAATTGCATACTTCTGTGATGAAATTTCTAAAGAAATTTGTAAAGAGAATGAAATGTCTGATGCTCAACCATTTTTATATTTACCTATATTGAACTATATTCACAAGTCTTTTGAGAGACAGGCTAATGATTTTTAAACTCTCAATTCGAAGTCATTTGTTTAAAGACCAGCAATGGCATACTCATTTATTACCTGTAAGAGAATGAATACCTTCTTCAAAAGTTATTGTAGATAGATGACTAGTGGGTTAGACTGTATTTTCAAATTAATCTTTATTTGATGAGAAAGCAAAATTGTATATCATAAAGTACAAGATGTTCCTTAAGATCATTTCTTAAGTCTCTTGATAGTGATGATGTTTGACAGCAACTATTATGGTAAATAGCAAATTCATGCTTAATTTACCTAGGACCAGGAAATATTTTGTGTGAAGGTTTATCGCTTATATTGTTAGAAATGCAACATTGTACTGTACTCATCATAGCTGAAAGATGTAGCCTTTTTTACTTCAGCTTTACCCCGAAAACCCCAATCGAGCGAGTCACTTCACTACCTAGAATGAGGTGTCCTCCTTCTTTAGCAGCCCTTCCAAGTTCTTTTGAGTTGGATCCAACTTTTCTCCAAGCTGTTCATCTTACTTGCCAACCAACTGTTAACTTTGTCCTTTTTTACATCACTGTTCATGTTCTAACACTGTCCACACTTCTCCACAACAGAGATCAGACATCATATTTATTTGGATGCATTTAATCAGTCGAATGCTTGTCTTGGAGTTTGGGTTGTTCTGTTTTCTGCTGAAAGGAAGCAACATTTGACTGGTGAGCTAATATGAAAAACAACATAGCACCATCTCTCCTGTGAACAATTAGCATGAGGACAAACTCCTCCAAAGAGCATATCCTGAAATGCATATTCCTTCTCTCATTCATCCTTTCTCTCTTTGTCTCTCCCATGGCACTGTGCTCCACCTTTCCCATGCGGAGTGAAATGCGATCATCAGCTAAACTTTGCCATTATTCATAAAGCAGTACTTTTAAAATGGCTTTGAATTAAATATGCCTTTCTGAACATTCCCACAGGTTAGTTCAAGTGCATAAGCATGCAGTCCTATTACAGCTACTGTATGGAGATTACCAAAGAGCCTTGTGTGCATAAGTTCACCATCCACGCATAAGAATTATTTAAATGAATACAAACTGCGCATGAAGATGTTGAGTGGGATGCTGCTGTCTCTCCTTTTAAGTAGAAAATTGATATTTTTTAGAGGGCTACTAGCCAAAGAATTCAGCCTTTAAGTGCTGTGTTTATAGCTCCACCTTATTTTAGTCATGGGAAAACCAAAAAAGAACAGAAAAAAAAAGGAAGAAACTACCACTTTTTAAAGTTTTTTTTTTTTCTTTTTTCCCTTACAATACCAAATGGTATTGCATGTCTAGTGTGATGTATATTAAAGGTGTAAATTTTTGAAGAACTAACAGGTCTTCTGTGCTAAGCCTCCAAAAGACATGCTGTCATTTGGATTTTAGACAGAGACCACAGATAGTAGAACATAAAGCCTATGTACACTTGGGCCATAGAAGTAATAGCCATTGGTGGAGAGAAAGGAAGATTCTTGTCGCCTAGGAAGTTATTTTTTGGGTTGGTTACCTATTTTGGCATGTTAAAGAGACATTGAGAATTTTCAGGGCTCCTTTGACCCAGGCATACACATATATGCATAGTGTTGGCCTCTATTGTCATTTTGTCTCCATATAAACCTACAGAAAAAAAAAGGGGGGGAGGAGAAAGAAACAAGTACTTCCGAAACCGCCTGCAGTATTCAAGATGCATTTAGATTGTCTGACAACAGAATGCCTTTTCTAGTTGAAAATCTGATCATAAAGGTTAAAGTGAGTGCATCTATGTGTGGGGAGCATGCCAATAGCTTAGGTGTTCAGGCAAAGGATATATTTCTAAACCTGAAATGTGTATTGCATAAAAATTGTTTTGTAGGTTCTCTGGAAATTCTGTTTGAAGCTTTGATTTCTAAGCAGATGCTAAAAGTCTTCAGTAGTCAAAATATAATACAAAGGAGCCCTTCTCTGGGTTCTACATTTAGCACTGAATTTTTTAAGGAGCCAATATGAAGTCACTGTTCGTTATGATAAGAATCTTCATTCACAATGTTATGAAGGCTGATCTGAAATATTTATTTTTCTTTTTTATTGCAATGGGAGTTGAAGAGTTGAAAATTAAAATTACATGTTTTGAAAGAATTTGCATGTTAAAAAAATAACTCTGCTGCTCCTCAGGAACATCTCAACAGTATATCAAAAATCTCATAAATATTTATGTTGAGTTTACTCATTCTTGGAAACTGTAATTGGACTTACCATTTCATAGTGGTATGATGGTGATGAACAGCCGACATATGGTTGTTTTATTTATCTCCAGATAAAAAAGCCACTTTTGCTTGATGAAGCAATACCAAAGTGAAAATAATTTTATTGTAAATCTGAAGAAGAGGAGCTTTCAATCTGCTAATTCGGTCATTTTCTATTGTAGTGCACTTAAAAGTCTTAACATAATGGAGAGACTTGGCATGTCGGATGTCTCAAAGTTAATGCAAGAGAAGCATTATAATGCCTAGACATGGTTTTTGGTACAAAACCTCCTTTTGTTCTTGCTGGCTAAAAGGAAGGAAAAAAACCCTGCATTTTTTCAAATCCGCATTACTGAAAACAGTACAACCATGCTTGGCATTCATGGTCCTTAGGTTAGTGCAACGCCTCAGACTTCACATCTCAGATAGCCTTTACCTTCAGGAGGAATGCTTGCCTTGTGATTCTTCAATAAGCAATGCCATTTAGCACATGAAATGGTGCTGCACCTTAAGGTCAGTATTGCATGAAACTTTAAGCTGCTGTCCTGCTGTCCTGATTTGCAATGTGTATCAAACATCTCCAGTATAATTCCAGTTCTGTTGCATTTGTCCACCATGGAACCGTCCTGCCTTATCCAGAGGTGCCTTTGAAGAGAAGTAAGTCAGCAAAGGTTTGGGGGGACTATCTTTAGCAAACCCCAAATGGCCATGACTTAGAGGAGAATGGTGGACCCCCTTTACTTCCTACATCTCTGCTGTCCATGAGCTGTGGCCCTCAGCAGCGTTCATACCTTTTGGCACGCAACTGAGAAGGTGAAGGAAAAGGCTGGACTGCCCCAAACTAGCTCATGGGAGCAGAAACGAAGCATTGGTTGGTGCTCCTGCTGCACTGAGACTCATTGACTTTTCTCTCAGGAAAAAAAAAAAAAAAAAAAGATAAGGTCATCTAAAAGAATATGATGAAAAGGCAACCAATGTGCTCTTTTTTTTGTTCATATATTTCAGAATTGTGAGATTTGGGGAACACCATGAGAATGAGACACTTGCTACTGTACTTTTAATGATTCTGGGAGCCAAAAAAAATCTCTTTAATCTTAGCAGGAGACTGAGCAGAGGCCAAAGAGGGAACATTCTCTGGTAGCAGATTTCAGTGTAGTTCTTATTTGAAATAAAAATGTATTTGCTATTCTTGGAGCATTATATAACACAAATTAAATAAACCTGATGTTATACAGAAATGCTGCCTATAGAACACTTTCAAAAATTACTATTATTAACTTTTCTGTAGTTCTACAGAGCATTCTCTCGTATAATTTATTCCAATTTCAGCCAACTGGGATTAGGGATAAAAATATAAAACATGATGCACACCAAGGAGATTCTATTTCTGAGTAAGAAATAGAAGTGAAATTGTGTATTTCCTACTTTCTTTGATAATATAATGAAATCCATGAGTAACAATGGTCCAGGCCTCCTACCGCTCTCTTTGCTTTCATCATCATTGCTGGTCATTTAGAGTGAATAACTGCAACTTCTTATTGTAGTCAAGCAGTTGTTTCACAGTGTATCACCATTACAAAAGCACCTGTGATAAGTAATGTTCTTCTGATCAGCTTTCGAAGTGCCCGCAATCTTCTAATTGTGGTGCAAAGTGCTGCAGGCTTCTAATGATGCTGCATCAGGCTGCAACATCAAATCTCCAAAGTCAGTGATTCAAGATAACCTTAAATAACCTCCATTTGCAACCTGCCAGTCATATGCATGCTAGTTTCCTTGACCAAAGTAGTATCTGATTATTTTGAAAGCTTCGGGAAAGTTAAGCTAAATAAGCCTTTTATTATTCCCCTGACACAAGAAAAACAATTTACCTATTGAGTAAAACTTCTCTTCAAAAGTTAGTGCATTTTTGATGGAGCCTTAATGTCACAGAAGGAGCAGCTCATCTCTGAGATGAGTTCTAATATGATCACATTGGGGTTTGATTCTGCTCCCCAAAATATACATGAAAAGAGGATTAATGCATCTAAAGAGTTAATAAAGCTGTAAAGCAGCTGTAAAAAGAGGAGAAGTTAAGCCACTGAAATTAATAAATACTGCTACTGGTGATTAAGATCTTCTTAAAGAAATACTGTGTATTCCTGATGTTTTCCAGGTGATCCCAACAGTCTTCTCCTTGACTGAGTTTCTATGGCGCAACTAAAACAGCTGCAGACTCAAATAGTAGTTTTGCAAATCATGCCAGGAATATTCCTGAAATGCAGGAAACGTAAGTGATTTTTGTGCTTCCAGTCTGCACGCGAGGAAACCACCTATTCTAGTCTTTGTTGAATAAAAGCAAAACTATTTAACAATTGTGATACTACCATAGCCATCAAATCTAATACAAACAGATGTCCTGCACCAGGGGCAGTGAACTAAATGATCTCCAAAGGTCCCTTCCAGCCTCAACAGTTCCATGATTTTGTGGCCCTCCATCCAATTTGCAGCAACAACAAGCCATTTTCTTGTAATTCATAGAGAAAGTCTGTAGACTGCTTTAATCTATAGATTATTTTTCAGATGCTTACCATTGCAAATTCTAGCAGGTGTTGAATTTTTTTTAATGGTCCCAAGTTAAATATCTTTGCTTTCTGTTGACTAAAATATGATTTAACACTTCCGAGAGTTGCTGCTTTCCCTAGAGAAGGAAATAAAAGAGCAATAGAGAGATCAGGGCAAGTACCAAGAACAACACATTCAAAATGTTGGTTTAGAAATTTGTTGGCCACACTTAGCCCATAACTTGCTCTCTTACAAAAACTCTTAAATACACCTTTTTTCTTTTTTTTTTTTTTTTTTGTCCCATCAAAAGAGAGGAGAGGAATGGCCCTGTTTTCAGATGAAAATCCTAAATCCTTCCTGTTCACATAAAAAGAGCTGTATTTGAGTGATATGTGAACACATGCCAGGGTTTAAAAATTCCTTTGCTGTAGGCACTATTTCCCTTTTTTATTGATGTCTCTTTTGAGAATCTGGTATATCCCAGCAGGAGACAGAAATAAATTTCTTTTATTTATTTTAATCACAGTAATGCTAATGCATATTAATACACTTTTAAAGCCAAAAACAGCAACTATAATAATTTAGTCTCACCTTTTGGAAATATTTTTGCCTAGTTACTTCTTGAGTAAAGGGGAATGTTTTGTACTTTTTACAGAAAAAATATGTGATATTTACTTGCGCATATGTTTTGGAGCATGAGAATGACCTGCAGAACTGTAAGACAGGAGAGAATTTTGTAATGTGCTAAAAATAATGCTTTGCAGGACCAAGTTCCCAGTAGTTTGCAAGTAGCTGGAGATTCCTTCCACGGAGATGAGATGTGAAAATCCAGCTCTCTGTCACTTACAGCCCTAGGTATTAATAAATAGTTATTTGCATATATTACGTAGCAGTGTATTACCAGCTTGGACTTTTTCTTCTGCTTAAGTGTAGAGTAGAGTATGCCTTGAATGTCTGTCCTTGGATTTGTATTTCATGTTTTTATAATCCTGGAATTCCTGGAATTCTCCTTTAACTTCCAAAGTGAAGTGACTAACCAGTCAAGCTACTTCTTCATCAGGATACTGGTCCTTCTCTTAGGAGAGAAGAGCTTGGTCTGAAGAGGACCAAGCAAAAGTAGCGTTTTGTTGATAACAGTGGCTATGACAGTTTGGTACAACACTAGGTGGAAATTGCACTGAAGTCTATTACAGTTCATACCTGTGAATATGGGAAACACCTCTAATGGTTTTCACCTTCAATCTTTTCCAGGTGGAAATGTGTCCCTTGATTATGGCTAATCCTAAGCAACAGAGACTCAACAGGAGCAATAAAGTCCCAGGGCCATTCATTGTAGGATTAACTTCAGACACATACCTGTTGAAGAATATGTTTCTGTGGTAATAGCAGCTGAAACAAATGTTTTTTGTTTGTTTGTTTTTCTTTTTTTAACCCTACCCAAAACTCAAACCATGAATCAGCAATTGGTCTTCTTAAAGGTGACTCCTTCAACTTGTCATGGAAAATATTTGTGTCATCTGCAACACACTGAGATCCATTTAGGACCAAGGGAAGCAGTGCCAATTTTTTCCTCATATTTCTGCCCACTTGTAAATGCATCAGGCTCCCTTACGTACGGGATGCTGGGGCTCATGGGTGAACACAGACACCAGCAGGAAAGAAGCAGCCAAACATTGCCCGTCTTTGAAACAGGAAATACTGTGAGTGAAGCTACACAGAGTATCACAGCAGAGATTTATTTAGGCAGTCTAAATACAACATTAAACTGCCAGAACAGTACTACTGTCTAGTACCATTTTCTTTGTTACTATAGAAACACTGTAAAATCTCAATTATTCTTAGTTTTGTATTCCAGAAGCAGAATAGACAAACTAGCTAGCAGTGGCCAAATGGGGCCAGAAATTAAAAGTATTTTTGCGCTGTATTTCAATTCTAGTTCATTTCTCTAACTTTCAAAAGGATTCTATAGTAGCCTCAGAGTGAGTACATGGATATGGAACAAGTGGGGTCGTTTGACATAAGTAGTATCTTGTAGCCTCTCATTTAGGTTGACTTTTCCTTTTGATCTTTATTTTTGAAGATTTGAGGTGGGCAGTGCCTTTTAATACGCAATGTTGACCTAAGTAGTATATACTGACAATGCAATTTATTAAACATTATCAGATAAGAGCGGAATTCTGCTCTCATGTATGCTTATGTTCCTACCAACATGCAGCTGTGTGTCTCTCCATACATGTTTCTCTAAGTATGACTGTACTCCAATCTACATACATGTGTTTCTTTAGTGCCATGTTAATATTCCTCTTCCCAACCTGAAGTTGCTTAATCTTCACGTAGCTAATGGCAATGGATTAACTGAAAGTGATCTTCTGAGTTAAATCTGCAGTTCTTACTGTTAAGTAAACTCTTGTCTAGCCTCACAATCAATCCAG
>VZSV01000054.1:4576758-4594662 GCA_013398735.1 Nothocercus julius | reverse complement strand
TCCTCACCTTGTTTCTGTCCGCATGGTGGTCATTTAAAATTAGCCATAAGTGTAACCTGTGCAGGGTCACTTTGTACTAACACAGCGGGGGGGAGGGAAAATCAATTTTACATTAAAAACCATTCCCATATAAGTTCTGTAGCATGTGAAAACTTTCAAACACTTATAGCCCAGAATTATGCTTCAACTTATACGGTGATGACCTTCCGAGATGCAAATGCTGAAATGCTGTAAAATTTAGGAACAGGGATAGAAATGGTTTATAAACAGATGCCTCTGATGCAAAATACTCATCTGGAATGTCTCTATAGGATGCACAAAGGGAAAAAAAAAAAATAGAGAAGACCAATCTAAGAGAAGTAGATCTCCAAGATATATTGGAAAGAAAAAAAAAAGAGTTGGTTATAGAAAAAAAAAATGTTTACTTGTGCCTATAATGTCCCGTAACTGCTATGCAGTCATCCTTCTTGCTGCAAAAACATCCTGAGGCTCTGCCTGCTTGCGTTTTAATTGCAGTAAGGCCACATGAACTTATGGGAAACCAATCTCACCGACTGTTTCCTCCTTTTGCATTAGTTTTAAAATGAAGGAAAAAAAGGATTTTGATGTCATACTTGTGTATCTACTTACCTATGAGAAACAGGTTGAACAGATTTATGGGTACAATTCTGGTTATGGATATAATCAGTTCAAATACTGGTTTGAAGTCTTAGAATATATTTTTTAGAGCAACTGTATTAGTAGTAAGAAATCAGGCCTAACTTTTAAGATTTATCTAGGAGTGCACTGTTGCTGGCCTACAGAAGTTCAGACAAATATGTCACTCTAGGGGGTGATTTATCTGTGATTTATTGAGGTGTTCTGACCTCATTGAATGTGAAACAGGAATTTTGAGCAAGGAGAAATAGATAAAAATAAAAAGTGCTATTAAACCAAATAATCTGAGGTGCGCCACTGTCATTTTGGCATCTAAAACTGTTTTGAGGGACTGGATGCTTCTAAAGATTAGAAACCTGTATCTTCAGAGACTTAAACAGGGTGGTTAAGTTAGGAATCTCACAGATTACAATTTTATTTGCCTCCAGTAATACACTTATACACAGAATACACAGAAACATCAAATAATCCCATTTTCTTTCAAGAGAGGCCTCTCCTTCACTATGGACTGCAGAAAAAGTCTATGTATCCTCCAAGTTATACCAAAGATTGAGGTCTAGTGGGATAAATTTGGGCTCAGAGGTCTAAAATCTGCCATGATTTTTTCATTTTTTTCTTTAAAAAAGAATTAAGTGTCATTCAGCAAAGCAGTTGCCTATAAAAAGCCACTAGCTGGAGAATGTTTGAATAGAAAGAATTAGAAAATTGAAAGAGTGGATGACTTTTGTATAGCTTAACAGTGAGAGTTCAACCTATTGAAAAAAAAAAAACAAAAAACAAACAAATAAAAAAACACAATGATGCTGCAAGAAAAGCGACAACAACCGTGGGCCTTGTAGGAAATAAAGCCAAATAATTTTGACGTAAGAGGCTAACTAGCACGTTGGATGTCTGGGATCTGTAAAAAAGGGTGACCAAAGAATCCAGAAACACGGGAAGCATTAGCTGCTTCCACAACAATGTTTTCCTTAGGTGTGTCAAACAGGAGACCAAGCAGGGCATAATGAGAAGTTCAGAGATCCCAGCAAGAGCGAGAAGTTCTGAATCAAAGAACCTCTCTTGGACAGAAAGACCTCAGAGCACACTTAAAATTTCCCAAAGCTTGTTAGAGTAAAGGCCAGGGATTGGACCCAAAGGCTAAATCAGCAGGAAGTTAAAATGATCTCAGATACACCTTAATTGGCCAGCCCCAATGCAAAATACCTCTAAAATATAAACTGCCTTATGTGTTTGGAGTTCTGATCCTCTAACTATTTATATGCCTGTTCCCTTAACAATTTTTACCTTACACTCATATGGAATGATTTTCCAAACCTTTAAGGGCAGCTAGGCAGTTCTTATTGGAAATGCACTATTAAAATTAGCCTTGAAGTTTGGAAACTTTGAGGAGGGGCACATGGAATAAAAGCTATGGAGTCTTTTCTTTGAGATCTGAATGGGTCCGTACTTTTCCTAGACATGCTGCAGCCTTCTGTTTTAATGAGTGTAAATTCTTGACATCCCAAACACTAAATTAATAAATACTAAATTAATAAATACTAAATTAATAAATACTAAATTAATAAATACTAAATTAATAAATACTAAATTAATAAATACTAAANCTAAATTAATAAATACTAAATTAATAAATACTAAATTAATAAATACTAAATTAATAAATACTAAATTAATAAATACTAAATTAATAAATACTAAAACATTTCTTAATAAATAAGAAATTTGTTTGAATCTTGAACTGATTGGATCACAGCTTTATCTTTTCCTTTCCCAAAGAGTTGATCTGGATATTAAATCAGAGCTGACCAGGGGAGGGATAACACTGCCTTAACTCACTGGAGAAGAGGGTGCTGAGCTCCACACTGCTCTGGCACAGTGTGAATGAGCACAGGGAACACAATGTGAACACTGTCTTTCTCAAAAGGCTTTCCAAAGTCAGAGGTAGCAACTAACGCTTTTGAGAATAGCCTGAAAAAGGCAGTTTCTCACCTCATTTCTATATAATTTAAACTTCAAGGGTAGGAGTTTTCCTAGAACTATTACAGAGAGTGGATGTTGCAGAAGCGTGATGATGATCTAGCATTAAAAGAAAGATATCTTATATCTTCTCATTCAGCGATGTCATAGGTCATATACTGAGCATTGTGTTATTGTTTTTCAATCTTAGAAAAATCTGTGTCTTTTTTAAGCTGACACTCAGAGCTGAGATGATCGACAATCCCACAGGATCTTGGAAAAGAGCTGTTATATCAGCAATTCAGACAAGACCTGCCCGCTCACTTTTTTAATATGAATATGCTAAACCCGATAAGACCTTGAGGATAAAACACTTCTTGCTCAACTGTACTACCTCTGCTAAGGGCTTTGTGTTTTCACTGTTGCTAGGTTTTGGCTTGTTATGAAGATCAAATATATCCACACAAAGGCAAAGGCTTTTTCTCTTTCCCTTTTCATTCCTTTAGGATTAAAAATATAAACAAACACTAGATAATGACAATGTATGAAAGGAGAACATAATTAAAATAATACTGTTTTATTCAAGCCTTCATTTTTCTAACTAGCCTCAATTTGAGCATATCTGTAATGAGGATCTGACCAACCAATCTTACTTTTTAACTAAAACTGATCACAGGATAACTCTCCGTCTCTAGGCAGCTGATAATCACAATTAAGTTTTGTAGTGTTTTCAGGCAACTTCACTTCCACTGAAGTTTCATTGCAAGTAGTGCTTAAAAAAAATCTCATTTTTAAGGGCTTTAGTTTTGTTGCTTTTCCCTCTTTCAGCTAGAGGATACACTATTTCCAATTTAAAACCTCTTAAAACATACACATGGACATTCATAAACACACGGAGCATGTACAATCTTTTACTCACGCTAACCTGAGTATACTAATTGAAATCCAATTTTAAGCAAAAGTAATTTGTTCTCCGAAACATGGATTATGCCACCCATCATTTCTAATAAACTCGGTCGACCAGATTAAGTCACCTCCCGGGCCAGAAGTGTCTCCTTCTATAATCAAATTAGCAGACAACCTTTGAGGCATTTTATCACTTTGATCAAATTCCCATCATGACAAATATTGTCTTTTTAACAAGATATAAGAGATCATAAGAAACAAAGATATTCACCCCATGATTTTTATAACATCACCAAAAAAATTTAACTAGTGACTCAAACACAGTAGTGTGATTTAGATACAGCATTACATCACATATTAAAAGAAAGAACTGGCAGGATTTACTCACCATCTTCATCATTCTTTAGATTAGATGGTGACCTGAGTTCCTTTAGGATCTTCTGACATATTGAAAAGAAACAAAACGGTTAGGAAATTATATTTATAATATAACATAAATTTATATTTATTTACACAAATACAGTAGGGCTGCACATATCTCCCAACTGTTATGGAAATCAGTCCAGTTGCAGACTACTAAAAACAAACTTAAATGCCTTCAAGGATAGCTGTTGCTCTTAATAGCAGATGGTCATGTAAGTTCTTTATTCTATGTGACTGTTTCTAGATATTATTAAAAAAGCCATTTTCTGTAAATGTGTGTCCCATCACAAATATATATATTTGTTATATATATATAAAATATTATATATATTATAATATATATAATATATATTATATATTTAGCCTGGACTATAAAAGGGCACAATCTGAGATGAAACTGATCAGTAAAATGGCTTTAAAATTCATAATTGCAATTCCTTTTATACTTTATTTTAATGTTTTTACTAACACTGTGTTGCTTTAACTTGAAAGAAACTTGAGGAGTGTAATTTTTTTTCCTCTCTCTCTTTTCTACTTCCAATACACTTTCTTACTTGCTTAATGATAGGAGATATTGACTGAAGACCAGCAGAAGACAGTGATAGATAAACCGTGTTAGATCAAAACCCAGATAGCTACAAGGCAAAAAATCAGCATGCCCATTCCACTATAACATGTACTAGTCTTTACTTATACAAGTCCCATCAGAAGTGATTAATCCTGGATCTGCATCTGGAGCATCAGCTCCATTCAACACATAACTGATCCTAACACTTTAAAAATCTCTTACTAAAATTAGAAAGGTGCCAACCTGTTGGACAAGAGGCAGAAAAGGACATCAAAAACTCACCGTTGATTT
This sequence comes from Nothocercus julius, assembly GCA_013398735.1. NCBI lineage: Eukaryota > Metazoa > Chordata > Aves > Tinamiformes > Tinamidae > Nothocercus > Nothocercus julius. The sequence goes on along the minus strand of VZSV01000054.1, from coordinate 4,589,861 downwards.
GGGGGCTTTCAAGTAGAAGAGATTACCTATAAAAGAAATCTCCAAATGATTTGATGAAGTTAACCACAACAAACAACCAAAACCACCCAAAAATTACTTTCAATGAGCTCATCTTCTCTAACTTACTTCCTTAACAGGAGCTTGGTATTATCTTTCTTCTGCTTTTTCTCTTATCTAAACTGGTGCATGATCAGAAAATCGTAAGAATGTTTCTAGGCTCTGCACACAAGATAAATCCTTTGCTGCATCATTAATTCCTTTCAACATGCTCCCGTTCTCCAGCGCTTCTGACAGGCTCTCATCTTAAGAGCACATGGAAAAGAAATGACTGTCAGAGCTTGGGAAGCCAGCAGTGAAAAAGGACAAAGGTTAACGGATAAGTAATAGTTACTTTCAGTGCTCTGGTTTATAGAAATACGACAGCAGCAAGACAATTGATCACTGCAGAAGCTCTACACTGTGAAACCTTCTGAGAGGGGAAAAAAGCCAGAGCGGTGTTAGGTGTAATTAGATGTATTGCACCAAAATAATGCAATCCTAAGTATTTTCCATAAAGCTCACATGTTAACGCAGAAAGTCAATTTGCATTTTTGCTCCTCAAAGGCCACTAGAAAGTTGCTTAATGACTTTCAGCATGTTTCTTTTTGCTTCAGCAGTTAGGAGAGTTGCCTGTTCATAAATTGTGAATAACACAGAAATAATGGTTCACGGCATAAGAGTGACAGTGAATCTTGACTATTGTTTTACTATAGCAATTATTTATTTTATCCCAAATAAGGCACAGAGAAATGGATGATATTATGACTTATTTCTAGTAGTTTGCCCACTTGGGGTGCAGGGAAGCAGACCATCCCTGAAAAAAAGAGGGAAAAAAAAAAAAAAAACAGCAGCATATTACAGTATTACATGGTCTGGTATTATTTCATCTGGATGATTTTTTTTTTTTTTTTGGTAATATAAAAAGAGAATATCTTGCAAAAGTTAGACCAAAACAATGGACACTGCTTTAACCCTTAATTGCTTCTGTACTGACAGACATCTTCCCCCCCGCCACCCCCCGCTGTCTCCATGTGCTCATAGAGCCCAGATACTTCTAAGAGTGGATTTGCAATGACCTGGTTGTTATGCTATGCACATGCTTTCTCTAAGACAGGAATTAAATTAATTTGTATTGCCCATTGGCATTTTGATATACTGGGCTTTCTCACCAGATACTCAAACAACTGGAACCAGTCAGTAAATAATCTGTCAAAAATGCCTTGCCTGGATCTGCACAGCCCTTGTAAATCAAGGCGAAATAAATGCAAAGTTTGGGTTCCATGTTACTACTCATCATTCCCGCCTCAGTGTAGGAGATAGATAACTCTTCTTGCGCCTTGCCAAGTAAGACCCTTCCCCGTTATTTGAAGGTATTGCTTTCTGCTGTCTCCCCTTCACTCCACCCTCCACTTTTCTGTTACGAACTCCCTAACACTCCACTCCCTATTTTAAACAGAATTAAAATAATATCAATAACATTTCAGGAATGCCACAAAATCTGAAATGCTCCAAATAGAAATCAATATGATGTTTCTATTGGTGCCGTGCTTCTTTGATTCTGGATACAAAAGTCAGTATTTCAACACACATTATAAACTGCTTTTTCTCACAAAGAATTTCCTGCTTTTGAGCTCAGCCTGGGCTATTAGGGCAATTTTGCCCAAGTTTTCTTCTCAGGAAATGAAAGATCTCTAACAAAAAGGGCTTGTCTGATACAAAATAGGTGGAATTTTGCAGAAGCTCACTATTACTAAAGCTGAATGCATGAGCAATGATGTTTAGCACTTATTATTCTCCTCATTATTATATTCCTTTTTAGTATTGCATTTAATTATACTATTATCATCAGCTGTAGTCATTGCAATCATTTCTAAATAAATGACTAGTGTGATTATAGGAAATAATAGTGCTCATGTTTCAAAAAGAAGGTGAATTTGAATCTAATTGAAACTTGAAAACATGCACCCATGTTTTGCAGGTGCTTTCTAGGCGGTGCTGAGTGGTAGCAAGTTTCCTGTGATGCCTTCTGAACTATCCCACTCTGAGCATCTGCAATTGCTAATGACTGGACTTGACACTGACTGCTAAGGAGCAGCTGAGTGTTTTATTTGCAGCAGCTTTAGCAGAATCAGCTGCACTTATGACCTTAAAAGAGCAATGCGGATAAGCTCTAGGCAGGTGACCTATGGGTTAAGCTTTTATAGGTATTGCTCAGATACAGAGTGCAGAAGAAAGAGAGACCAAAACCTGCCTTAGTTCTCTTGGTAAAGAAAGCAGGATTTTCTGTTGCCTTTTGTGAATTATTTTGTTGTGTGCATGCAGATTGCTTGTGGAATGAGCTATCAGGTCAGCGTCCTCAGCGATGTCCAGTGGGACATCTGCAGCTTAAGGAAGCCTGAGCCAGAGCTCATGGTAACTCCTGACCACCTAAAGCTCTCCTTTCCTCCTCAAGTTTGTATATTCATGCTGATTTAAGTGAAAATTTAGGGATCAAAAAGCCCTGGATCTGAGCCCAGCTCTTCCAGAAGGGTCCATGAGTCGGCTTTTCATTCCCTAGGGAAGGTTTTATCACATTTAGACTCTCTAAAGACATTGCAGTCAGACATGGAGGTACTTATGGAATTTAGTTATCTCCAGACATCAGGTCAACAGAAGTTTTTTAGGATGTAATTTCAGGGCTAAGTATCCAAATGATACCTAATTATATTCTGGGTGACTCACTTTTTATGGACCTGACCCTAAATAATTCACTTAGCTTCAAGCCGTAGGAAAATTGGAATAAGCTATGTCTCAGGCACCAGAGCTTTATTAAATCAATAGAAATTCCTGCTTTTCAAGGGGTAGTAAAAGCTGGGAGGAAAAGGGGGGGGGGGGGAAAAAAGTTCACTGAAAGTTCACTGAGGTTTTGGGCTTTATGCACAGACATTCAATATTCAGAACAAAACTCAAATGAAGTAGGAAGACATAAGAAATCTGCAACTTCTACAACAATTTGACATAATTTGTATTTAAACCTGCAGCAAGTCATATTAGCTACAGGTGCCAGAGGATTAGGTTCAGAGTTCCCAGCAGTCAGTTCATGAATAATATTGGTAATACAAGTACTTCTGCCGCTCACCAGAAACAAATAAAGCAAACTCTTTATGAGAGGAAAATATCTTTCACTGGCTTCACCGCAGGTAAGGATGATAAAGCTTAATTTTTCTACGGAAATAGCCATTTATATCAACCATAACTTCTGGGTTCTGACAGGAGACACTTAAGAGTGTGGAGGGCTCTACCAATGTCACTTCAGAGTCACTGGTGAGCACCTTAGCTAGGTCACAACACCATGGCTGGGGGCCCCTGTGCACAACAGGGGACACTCCAGCACTGGCAGATGTCCCTAAGGGCACTGGCCAAGCAGGAGTTGTGTCACTGGCCTAGGCCTAGCAGAACCTTACAAGGAATAGTGAGGGATTGCAGCTGGGCCTAATTCCGCTCCCCTTTTACCTAAGATTTCACCTAGCCCAGGAGTTAACAGTTTGCGGTTGGTACCTTTAGGTCTTTGGTGGACCTTGGTGGCCCCAGCTTAGTCAAAATGTCATAAGAAAACTAAAACAATATGACCTGTTCAGTTAAAAGAGAACAGTTCTTTCTTCCCTACATCCACAACCGCTGTGGGGACCATGTGAGAAAGAAATTATTGCAGGCAGCAAGGACCAGTGGTTTGTGATGTTTTGAACACCACATAGAAAATGTCAGCCGTCAAATTCTAATTTTAAACAATTCATGTTTAAATAAAGAAATCAAATGCCTTTTAACATGTGATCAAACAGATCATATTTCCTTTAAAAGGAAGAATAAAGCTACAAAGACTAATGCCTGCTTATATAGCCTCCACCACATACAAAGATAAAATGCACTCAAATAAATGGCAGCTGTGACAGCATCCAGCAAATGCTTGAGCATCAAAGCACTAAAAGGCCCAGGTCCATGCAGGGGGGCAGGATCACCTCCCTCAACCTGCTGTCAATATTCTTCCTAATGGAAGGAGACCACTGGCAGGAGAGCATTGGCCCTGGCTCCAAGGGCCAATTGCAGCCTCGTAGTCACCTTGTTCACCAGGATTCCCAGGTCCTTCTCTGCAGGGCTACTTGCCAGGGGATCGACTCCCAGCCTGTCCTGGTGCAGGGGCTGTTCCTCCCTAGGGACGGGACCCCGTGCTTGCTTTGGTTGAACAGCATGAGTTTCCTCTCAATCTGCCTCTCCAGGTCCCTCTGAGTGGCTCTACCTCTGGAGACCATCTACAAGACTAGTGTGGCTGTGACCTGTACCTGTTCAAGGCCTTTAAAAACACATGTAACCCCTCACTCACACATCCATGCAAAAGACCTTTCCTTAAAATTCATGTTGCCTAATTTGAACTTACTTCTTTGTGCTTTATATTAAAAACATGAGTTATACCATAAATTATACATTAATGAATGTTGCTTCAAAGCATGAAATAGTCTTTTGAAGATTTTTTTTTTTAAAAAAACACACACAGAAAAGTATTTTTCAGTGTAGTGATGATATTCTGAGACTGGAAGATTAGAAATGAGTTCCTTATTCAAATGCTATTTTTTTTTTAAACTCCTCACAGCTATTCACAAATAGCTAGTAACAAATTAAAAACTCTTTCAGCAGTTTGAAATGCAAAGTTTAAAGAAAAAAAAAGCAATTAACAAGGAGAAAATAACACATGAATAGAATAACATTGCTTGTGATTTTCTCCTGACTATTTTGGAGAATTCAGCTATCATCTGGAACACTTTTTTCCCCACTTTTTTCTGTTAAACTTTTTACATTAACCTTAAAAACATTCCCTTCATTAATAAGGGGAGTTTATAAGAAATTCTACACAGATTAGAAATTCAATAGTGTGATATACATCCACTTTTTTTTTTTTTAAATGTATACAGACATGAAGTAGAGTTTTTCAGAAACAGAGGCTTGAGCCCCTTCTGCTTATTTAACATTTCTTGAATACTTAGTTTAAGGATAAAGTTATTTGTATCATGAATGCCAAATGGTTGAAGTCACCATACATTTCTTCATGTTCCTTGGTGGGATGAATATCCAACAGAGGCTCACACCTGAGTTTAGAAGTTGCAATGATGTGTGCTGTACAAAACCATTAAACCATTATGGTTGAAAAAGACCCTCAAGGTCATAGAGTACAACCATAAACCCTTCACCACTACTCCTTTTAAACCATGTTCCTAAGTGCCTCATCTACATATTTCCCAAACACTTCCAGAGACAGTGATCCCACCATTTCCCTGGACAGCCTACTCCAATGCTTACTCTTCCCACATAGAATTTTTCCTGATATCTTACCTGAACCTTCCCTGGAGCAACTTGAGAACATTTCCCCTTGTTTTATCAGTAGTTAATCTGGGAGAAGAGATTGACTCCCTCCCTCATCACACAACCTTCCAGGCAGCTTTAAAGAGCAATGACATCTCCTCTGAGTTTCTTCTTCCCCCAGACTAAATAGCCCCTGCTCGCTCAGCTGCTCCTCGTAAGGTCTGTTCTCCAGTCCCTTCACCAACTTTGTTGCCCTTCTTTAGATGCCTCCAGCATTTTAATGTCTTCTCTCCAGTAAGAGGCACAAAACCCTTCAGTGATCCAAAGAGACAAAGTATGAGCCTACTAATTGCATGAGACTTCAGAGGGAAAAAACAAAAAACAAAAAACAACAAAAAAGCATATTTTCTTAAAGGGGATATGTCAAAGATAATGATATTGAGAGGGCTGCAAAAGCTATCTGAAAGTTGGAGAAAAGGAGTTCAAGATTTTGTATGATATCAGTATGAGAAGTGCTGCTCTCAATTTTATACAGTTTCTGTATTTAAGTTAATTTGAGGGGAATGCCAACAATGCAATAGATATATACATATATGCATATATGCACAAATATTTCTAAATCAATGATCTAAATCAACACATTCAAGACTAAGAAATTCTTTGTTGTAAGTCAGAACAAAAAAAATGAGAAAGGATTATTTTCTAGTTTCCAACCTTAATTCAAATCTTAGTTAGCTATAAGAACTACTTCTTACTGTACTTTGTGACAAAATTTTTAAGCTTTGAACATTTTTACGTGTTTTAATTCATTATTCATTAGTTCTTCCAAATATATGCTAATTTTAGATGTTTACTTTTAAAATAAAAATAAAATTTAGATAAAAATCCCAATATGTTGCTATATAAACTATTTCCATGTACCAGAGATGTATATTCCATACACTTTCTATGCCTGCTGCAGTGCTTATGGAAGACAGTTTGAGTGATTTTTCTTGAATGTACGGCTGCCAGAGAGGGGATTTTAAAAATTAGCCACACAGACACCTAGTAGGAATTGGTACTTTATATTACCACTGTTGCCTGGAATAGCAATGCAACAAAAATGGATGATTCATACTATTATCATTGGTACACTGTTGTATGTTGCAGGTCTGTCATTTGGGTCCAACCCTGGTTAGAAGCAACACTGAACAGAAATTACTCTTCCTTATTGCACACCCTGTACAGTAATGCTTGTGTATCATATTATTTAAATCTTCTGAATTGCTGCAGTTCTAAGAGTTCAAGTTTACAAATGAAGCATTGTGGCAAATTATTCTTGGCTATTTCTTTGCAAAGCATCAAATGCGCATGTTCCCTTTCTCTGATATTGAAAAAAAAAGTGCCCATTGCTGACTGAACATAATTAGGAGCTTTGTCATAAGAGTTTTTATAGGTGAAAAGCACTTGCTTTTTAAAGCAATATATGCAGCTCTGAAGGAAAGAACAAAAAAACACCCCTGTTGTTATAGATAATGTATGTGAACTGAGTGTAGTTTTTTGTCTTGATTTTTCTGTTTGCTGCATGCTCAGATAAATGTTTTCTGAAATAATTTTTTTGTGTGTATTCTTTGGAATGAAGAAAAATACTGCAATAAAGGAAGATCTAAAACTTCCTGGGCTACCACTCCCATCAATATGCGCTGAAAAATTCTGCTTTTCTCTATTTTATTTCAATATAGTTTGCTGCAACAAATTACTGAAAATGACAGTAATAGCTGGACTAAGGTCTTTTAGGCTGACAAGTGTATATTTTCAAGGCAAAAATGCTCATTGCTGAACATGACGGAGAAAAAAACATACCTTGTCTTCAGTTATCTGTTTCATCCTTGAAAAATGGCATCTGTTTATGGGCTGAAGGGGTGGCCTACTCTGTTGTACTTGCAGCACATGCCTTTGCAGGAGGTGGGAACTCCTGTTCCTGGGGGAGATGGTGATGTGCACGGCACTGTGGATGCCCAGCAAAAGTCCTCTGTGTCAGCAGTTGCTGAATTGTTTTTGTTGTTTTGCCTTTTTTTTCCTTTTTTTTTTTTTTAAGCCTTTATCCCTCTTTTGAGATGCAGCCCAGATGATAATGTTGAAAACAGCTTTATAAAATACAACAACAATTTCCTCTTAAAATCTGTTATGCTTGCTTAAGAATTAAGAAAGCAATTAATAGATAATAAATGGCTTTCATTTTTTGGTGTCAGGACAGTGTAAGTCATTCTTTCAACAGTTATAAAATAACCCAAGCAAGAAAATTTTTCTACATTTTCCTTGCTTTTATTACATTTATAATGTTTTAAGGGAAACATTAATTATAAAGTTATTCCTCTCCTATGTTACTGTTTGTTTTCTATTTATTTTCCCTTCAAACCCTCTTTGCATCTTGCCTGGGTTTTTTATCCTGCAGCATTTTATAAGTTTGTGGACCTTTTGAAAGGTCTATAGCCATGCAGCACCTCACCAGAGGTCCTGCAGCAGATAAGGTTGGACCTTCTCAGCATTCCCTGGAAACCCTTCCGAGGCTCTCCGGGGTCCACCAGAAGCATTTTGCTGATAATTTAATTTGCTAAATCTGACAACAACTTGCTATGCACCCGCAGCTGCCAGATGAATGGGGTTTAGAAATCTATAGAAACAGGAGAGTCAACGAGAAGGCCAAGTTTATTGAAAACTATTGAAAGCTTGTGGTTTATCAAAAGTGATTTCCAAGGTGAATGGCTTTGCTGATGCACCTACCTTGTACGCTTTAGTGTTCTCAAGGCACCAGAGAAGTTTGATTGATCACAAAAATGAAGGCCAAAGCCCACTTGGTATGTCTAAGAGCAGAATAAAAATAGTGGATTTTGTTGTTCTTGTTGCCGGGAATGCAATCTGTTGTAGCTGTTGTTTTCCACAAACCTTTGATTCATTTTCACAACCGTGGCACCTTTCATGCCATAAAATATGAGGTTCCTGACACAAAGAGTTTTAAAAGTTACCTATAGTTTGTGGATGCTACCAGGCTCTTTTCTTCCCCTATCACCACTTTATCTTTGAAAAAATAACCATGTTCATTGGCCTTTGAACATAACATGGAGGTGGAATGCGTGCTTTAACAGGTAATAAAATCTCGGCCAAGAAAAGCATGGGAAGATGCTGGTTTTATGTTTCAAGCGATGAAATGTTCCTCTGGTCAGTAAATATCCAGGTTTAGTGGATACTTCGTTCTTCCAGTAGCCTGCAAGTTAATGACTGATGGAAAGAAATCTGTAATTAAGTTGGACTTCCTCCTGAACCAAATTATGCCACAAACACAGAGACTTAATACTTTATTTTTCAGAATAAACTAGTGACTTTAGCTTAAAAAAAAGGTCTTTACAATATATTATCTAAGTGCATAATCCCCACAATTAAGTCTCCATATTGAAGTCAATAGAATTAAAAAGCACAGTTAGGCACTTTATCCTGCTTGCTGAGAACTTTTTGATAATTGTCATAAAGGGCAAGACAAAAACGTGCACATTATAAATATATGTGTATATACATGTATAAAAGAAATCACAAACACACACAAAAAAATCATGACCCTAAAATTTTCTGCTCATCTTCGTTTCTTTTTGGTGAGTCGGAGGTACATGCTGGTAACCTATGAAGTAGCAAAACTGTCTGGTCTTGGGCCAAGCAGTCCAGCTCCCACATTGTTCCCGGTCCCTAAACTAATACAAAGAGAACATTTAACAACAGATAGCATACAACCAGGCTGCTTTTCCTCTGAAAAAAATATGTTACAATCTGAGTAGACCAAAGGTAAGTACAGAAGAAAAAGTTCAGAGATTATCAATGGAAGCAATTGCCACAGTTAAAAATTGCAAATTATGCATTTTTCTTCTTGATGTCCACCGTATTAGCAGTTTTTAGAACAGATAAACCTTTGGATTTACCCTATAATCAATCTTCTGCAATTCTTTTTTGGTGCATGCACTACATCTTATACTCCAGAAGGCATGAGAACAAGCACAACAAGATAACACTTTGATCTCTAGGAACCACAAGAAATGTGCTAATGCAACTAACTTGCAAGTCCACGTTATGCTTGATCTTCAGAAGTATTTAAGACCTTGAAAATACAAGCAAAAACACCACACCATATGTTTTTGAGATGTGGCCAGACATTGTCAAGTTAGCATTTCAATCAGCTGCACATTTAGTTTGCTTATATACAATCCGTTAATGTCTATAACCACTTTGCATTTGGCTGTCTTTCAACTCCTGGAATACCTTTGAAAATCTGGCCTTCTGTGACCTGAAATAAATTAGCTAATGTGCAAGGAAGAAAAATTANTGCAAGCATGGAGAGCTCACATTTATAAACATTGATTTTTGTGAGAATTACACAGGAGGTTCAGTAAGATTATAATTATAATTTATCAAATAATTTACACTAAAATTATCCTTTCCACCTACAGCTTTTAATGTGATCAGATAGACAGCTTGGAATAATTACGTTCTGGTGATAAAAGGGCAAACTTCATAATGCCAGGAAAAAAAAAAAAAGGTTTAGATTTGAGTCTTGGGAGGATCTTAAGTTTCTCTGCAGTTTCTCTGCCATTTTCTGTTTTCCAAGAAAACTTTCTTGGGTGCAATTTGGAAAAGAAGTCCTGAATGTAGATAAATGGAAGTGGAGTGAAAGGCCTTTGCCATTAATAGAATAATATTTTCTAAGCAAGCTGTGACCAAGCTGTCCTTTACCTAAGTGTGCTGAAGTAACTAGAATGACCAAAAGAGAGATTTGTCCAATTCTATTTGCATTTTCTTTTTCATAAGGGTCCTCTAACTTTATAAACATTGCAAAGCAAAATGAGTGCATTTTTCAAGTGGCATTGGACTAACATGACACTGTTCTCATATATTATTATCCTTTTCTTCTTTTAAGGAAATTAATGCTATCTGGCAAGGAACATGCAGGCATCTTTATCAGTGATACATCAGGGGTAGCTCATGTTTTATGCAAACCTATAAGAAAAGAGCAAATATTTGGACAAGCGCAATGATTTGCTGAATGCAAAAGGAGGATGTGTAATGCTTCTTTATCGGAGGAGAAATCTTGTGTGGGCTTGAAGCCTGGCCAAGTCCAGCCAGGGGGCTGGAGCAGGATGCTCCCATTATTAGTTTCCAGAGCCTTTTTGCAAGAACTGCCTTTGAGCTCCAGGGTCGTTGGGGAAGGTGGGAGGTGAGGGTGTAATGGGCATTTTGCAAAGGTTGTTGCTTTTGAAGCTCAGTTGCTGGAGGAAACTGAAGACCAGCTCCAAGTTTTGCTGCAGATTTTGTCTCACTGTCGGGTTACAGAAATCACAAGCGCTCCAGCTTTTCCTGCTGTGCACAAAGCCTGGTCTTCCGATCACTCCCATCTACCTCAACTCAACATATAAACTCCTAAAGTCACAGACTTTTGGCTGTGAGCTATACCAATCGCAATGAGAGAAATCATCTCAGATGAGATCTACACGCTTCAGGCAATGCAAATAAATAGTAAGGCAATCTAGTGCTAATTAAGACCAAACACAAACTTAGGATATAGAACTTTCCTGATCAGACAGTAAACTGATACCTGTTTGATTAATAATTTTCCTCCTAATCAGATGTGTTTACTCATGAACAGAATAATATAAATCTACTGGAGCCCATGAATGAGGACTTACTAAGTATTAGACATTGTGGTGCTGCTAAAGTGAGGAACTGGAGTGTCTTAACACCTTGCATTAAACTGCTTTTAGTAAGTATTCAGGCAGAAGAGCTCACTTGAAGTGTAGGGAAGGTTTTGTTTTTAAAAATGAAAAAGTAAAGCCAGAGGCAAGTAGTTAAACTTTTCTATAATTTATGCTTTAAATAAATAAATAAATAAATAAAATAAACTCACTGTGCCAAATGCATCTTCTTGGAGCGATATGCTGTGTTAGCAGCTGCGAACAGAGTCCTTCCTCATTAAAAGCTGCAGGTAGAGCAGAAGTGTTTGTACAATGTTATCAGGAAAGGTGCACAACTAATTTCAGATGAAATGTGTTGCTCCAAACTGTCTTCAAAGAGAAAAGGAGTATTTACTCTCTAGCTATCACATCAAATGCTGAGGTGGGGGAAAGCAAGCGGTTATCAATGTTTGCTTTAAAATAAAACTGAAAAATCTGCTCAGTTCTTCAATAGCAAGACTTTCAGGACATATTCTATTAAATATTCCTGAAATTAAATATTTTAGTATCCTTCCTATATGTAAATCTGAGAGAAACACAGGCACATCCAAGAACTACAACTAACACTAAATCAAAGGTCTATAGAAGTATGAGGGATTAAAGGCTGCTGCCACAGTATAGAAAATGACACACCCCTTGGTTAAAAAAGATGATAAAGAAGTGTTGCATGGATTTTGACAGAAGTTTAGGAAGTGAAAAATCACCCGGATTTTCAGAAAATATCATTACCATAGTAGCCATTTTATTAGATAGTTATGACTGTAACGTGGTAGAAATCAGTAAGCTAAAGTGATACTTTTAGGCAGCTAAATAAAGACGCGTGGCAAGCTCGCTGGGTATCTTACTGTGCACTCCACATTTGTTTGAGATATATTAGAAGGTGTTTTGCCTACTCACCCAATATACATGGAGGGGATAGAAGCACTGATTCAGCTTCTTTTATTACATGTTATTCATTGTTATGCCAGACTGTGCTGAAGGAAGCCACAAAATTGCCATTTCTGATAGCAATATCAGAAGAGCATTGAGAGGCTTAAATAATTTATAAAGCACTTAAGCATTTTCAGAGAAAGATGACCAGGTATCAATGGTTTTTCCCTTCCAGGGGTCAGGATGATAGGACTTTGATCCCTGGAGAGCGGAAAGAAAGACACCAGATCAAAAATTAATAAGAGATGAGTTACAAATTCCCTAGAAAAGCTCCATTTTTCTCTCTGCAGAGCACAAGAAATACTTTCCAGGAGGCCCCACGAGGAAGATATTTACATACCGAGCAGCAGTTGTTTGATACCCGTAGCTTCTCAAGCAGCCTAGAAGCGTTTCAGGGACTGCCTCAGACTCATTAACAACCCTTCTGTAGAAATGGAGCAAGAAAATTTTGAATGTGGAAGAAGAACTGGATGCTCCGGCATCGCCATGTCATTTCTGACAGATTTTGCTCACTGTCTGGTACCTGACTAGGTTTTAATATCTTAAATTTTCATAATGCTTTAAAAAATTAAAAGTCATGTGGTGAGAAAACAGGAATGTTCTTTTGGTAAAATTACCCTGGATATACCTCGATTTAAGAACAAATCTATTCTAGTATTAGTATCTACATGAAAATCTGTGCAGGAGAGAAGAAATCTCCTAATGATTTTTCCTGGTTTTTATACAACTCGTTGCTTTTGTTGTTCATGTACTTCTCATTTCACAAAGTTACAACACCCTTGTCATTATATATTAATTAATGAGCCCATGAATAAGAGGGGGATGATCATCTCCATCCTTCCCAGGGCCCTGCTCAAAGACAAACCATGGAAACCTTGTGCCCTCTGTTAGCAAAGCACAAGCTCTGCACTAACCATAAATGTGTCAGCAAGAAAGCAAGCACCAAAGGATAAATCATCATCATAAAGGGACTTGTACACAAGCCATCCTGTCATTTAAGATGCCACTTACAGTTGGCTAAGTAATATGAATAGGAAACTCTGCTTTGTGTTT